>MU228190.1:755729-780323 GCA_018584345.1 Thuja plicata | reverse complement strand
TTTGAATTTAAACTATAGGAAATTGAGTTTAATTAATCAATTAATGGTAATTAATCAATTAAAGCTATTTAATTAAATAAAATTAATTATTTAATTAATTTTGGGAATTTGATTAGATAATTTGGGGGATGAATTTAGAAGAAAATAGATGATTAATTAATGATTAAAAAAACCATTAATTAATAGATGAAAATTGGTGTTTTTAATGTAAAGTTGCAAGCTTGTCCATTTTAGGGTGTCTACAATACCATACACAAACAAATTGAAAAATACATCTTTCCATGTGACGGGTTGAAAACAAGTACCTTTGTAGAATGTGATATATGAATGTTTGACATTTAACCACCCCTACATGCACTATACCTATGATACATTTTTCCACATGAAAAGTGCATCATAACCAAGCATGGAGGCTATGTATTTGTGAATAGAAATGAGTCATTTTCTTATGATATTGGACGATCTATTTTAGGATCTATAAATGACTTATAATAATATGGGACTATCTTGTACTCCTTGTAGGAGACACCTAATCCTGCTACAAAGAAGGTGCATACATACCAAGTACTCCTTGCAAAATTTGAACTTGTGAACTCTTTTTCAAGAATACAAGTTCTCCACCACTTGACCAACTTAGATGTGATGAGAGCTTGATGAATTCAAATCACATCCTACAAAAAATAGATTGTATAACAAGATTGTCTACATTTGAATTTGATAGTCTACTACTTATCCCCTTAGATGAAGGAGGTTAATAAGCAGGTAGCACCATATTGTTAATCAAGTAAGAATATCTTTCTGTAGTTTCCACGAACATGCTCAATCTATACCCCAAAGTACAAACCATGGTATTCATGTCTAATTCTAAATTTCAAAGTTCCTAATTAAATTTAGCAACTCTAGTTATTTCTTGCTAAACTAGAGACATCAGTTGCTTTGCTAACAATAATATATAAATTATATTAAAATATACAATGACAAATTGTTCAAAGTGACGAATTTTTTTTGTCAAGGATATTGTACAAGATGTTGTAACTTTGTATGATGAATTTGTTAGAAAATGCCTTTCTGGAAGGTCCAAGCTTGATTGTGGTAACAAAGGTGATGGTAAACTTCTTCATTCTCTAAAACTTCTCAATCCCTTTAAGGGGTGTAAGTTTATAATATAATTATTGGGTTTTTAATCTCCTTCGAACATGTATGGTGGCTTGAAACATAAACAACCATGGGTAATTCTCAAAATGTGCTTTCATTTGATATTTTAATGTAAAGGTCTCACTCTAAATTTTTTTAAATAAATGAACTCTACAACTATTATGTACACTTATACTAGGAAATATCAAAATATCTCTATATTTTCATATATATCAGTAGACTTATCCTTACTTTTTGAGCTTAAATGGACTTTTTTCCATTTTAATTATTGTAACAAACATCGCATAATACAATTGAGGTAAAAGCAAAGACTAATAAACATCAAACATCTTTAAATAGAAGTAAAGTTGCACAAGAAGATTGTCATTCTTTTAGATTGTATCTAAACATGTCAACAACAAAGATACCAAAAAAAATAATTGAGCCATCTCCATCAAATCAAGATGTTTACATTAGACAAATTTCAATGACCTCAAAATATTTTCATTAAATAGTAGAGATGCACAAGAAGATTGTCATTCTTTTAGATTGGATCTAAACATGTCAACAACAAAGATACCAAAAAAAATAATTCAGACATCTCCATCAAATCAAGATGTTTACATTAGACAATGACTAATTTCAATGACCTCAAAATATTTTCATACATGTATATAATTTTGATTATTTTTCATACTTGTATATATATACACATGTATATAATTTTGATTATTTCTTGTATTTATATCTTAAGATAGATTATGAAAAACAATCTAATATATTAAATTGAAAATGCCATCATAACATTTTATGATCTTAATTCTATACAGATTTTAGGGAAAAACACATTAGAAAGCAAAACTATAAATTAAAAAAAGAATACTTGAGCAGATATTTGGAAATTTTAATTAAACATTCGATCATTACAAAATGCTCAATTTCAATTGGTGCTACGATTAGGCCCCAAGACTGTAACAGGACAGCTTGGTCTGATTATTCTGTAAATAATATCATTTCATTACATAGAAGTCATGGTTTGCATTTCTGTGAGAGTGCGTCTTCCAGAACTTGCACTTTACCCATCCATGCTGTCCTTTCCATCTCCACCTCCTGTTCCACATTCTCCCCATTAATTTCTCTAAAAATCGTAAGTTTTACCACTTATTTCATGCTTAAAATACACACACTACTTACCCTCTGGATGTCTGCGTTACAGGTTTCATTTTGTTTATGAGATTTAGTAGCACAATGTCCCTTCTTAATGCAATCCAGCAACTGATTAGCCGTATCTATGCCTATTCTCATGTACCATTCCAAGCATTTCTCAGTCTATTAAGTGAGAAATGCGAAGCCAAGATGTTTTATGCATATACACTTACAGAGACATTTGACATACCTGCGAGATAGGCACCATGGACATAACCATTATAGTCTTGACTGGTATGCTCTCCAGTGAAATGCACTGGCCCAACTGGTGCCTGACATCCATTGTCAACAAGTTTTCATGCTAATAGTCAGTATTTCCTTCATCCAAAGACCATTTTGAGAGATGTGTTAACAACTTTAATGGGAGGTTTAGATGACAGACCTGTAAGCTCGCAAAGTCGTTTACAGATACGCCAATGGGCCAGTTGGAATAAGTTCCCTTGTAGAACCGATCTTGCCCCCATCTCGGAATCAAAATCTCTTCCATTTCAGGAATATGATTGCCAAACATCTTTCTGAGAACGGACATTATTTCGGCTTTGGTTTCGTGATCAGGCTGCTGTTCTATCCTCCGGGCTTCATCGTCTGTAACAGTCACCATCAGCAGATTTCCTCCTGGATACTCATTTTCCAAATGCTGTAGAACAGGGGAATGCATTTTTGAGAAATGCAATCAATCTAAATGCAGGGGAAGGTTGAAATGAGAAAATGGATGATCATACCTGCCAGAAATTGTAGTAGCCTCGTTTCTCATGGGCATACATGAAGAACTCAGTGCCAGGTCCTGTGGGCCAGAACTTGGAGGGGAAGTTCATGAAGATCTTGCAGTAAATCACCATATCCCACTTGTATATTGCCATGAGTTTCCACAGCTGCACATACATATTCAAGAACATCATTTCAGGATCGTGATTTCTTTCTTGAAAGTGTAAATGAGATTGAATAAAAACGTTTACAAGCTTCTGCCCTGTTTCAAACAAACAAATATACCCACAGGCAAGTCAGGGATAAAGTCGATGAGTTTTGTTTGAAGAACCCCCACACTGACTGAAACAATGGCGTTCTTTGCCGTATAAACTGAACCATCCTCTGTTGAAACCTTCACACCCTTGTCTGTGTATTCGATTGCTCTAACAACCTGCACCATGTTTTGATGCATTTATATAGCGAATTCAGAAACCTTTGCTTTCATTTTCAAAAGGTGAGGAAAAGGGCAAACCTTGTTGAGCTTGAGACGTGGGTCTGAAATGGATCCGTTAGCAGAGTGGAGAAAATCCTGGGCTATCCTATAAACAACATACTCATAACCTCGACTGTCTGCAATAAAATACTCATCTTCTCCGAATTCCTCGAACGTTGGATTGGGTTCCACATTCTTCAAGCTTGTCACTCTCGGAGGCTCTGCACATCCAGACTCCAAATCCAAGCATAACATTACTTCCTTAATACCCTGTAAAAAAATGGCCTATAAAGTAATAAACGACACATTGTGATCAAACCTGCAATTTCGAAGTCGTAATTGAAGAAATCTATAGCCATCTCCAATGGCGTGTTGGGAACACTATATGAAAACAATAGAAAACATCAATCAGATCTAAGATCAGATACATGGGTTCAATGAAAAAGTAAGATTAAGAATGAGAATCGAGCCATACTGTCCAAAAGTTCTCTGAGAAGCCAAAATAGAAATGTCTTCCCCACCAGTCTTTTGGAGCAAAGTGGACAAATTTGAACTGAAATCAGATGATAAAGTGGCCAGCTTATAAGGGCGCGCCACAACAGACTGAGGCAGAATACCTCCCCTGTATCAATTACTACCCACATCAGTAAAAAAGTTTCATGATTGAACAGGAACTGCTATTTTCTTGTCCAAGTTTATAGATACTTACTCCTGGCCATAGATATTGTAACTGAGATTGGACCAATCGGAGAGAAAAGAACGCATCTTGTACTTGTTAGCGAGAGGCCAAATGGGATTCATTTTGGACCCCCCCACGCCCTCCACCCAGTTGGCCCCTTTCTCCACTGTATACCCTGCAACTGACTCCTTGTGCATTCTTCCCCCAATTCTATTCGTCGCTTCCAGAATCACAAAATCCTTCACTCCATTCTCCGACAATGTCTTGGCCGCCATTATTCCTGGTTTCACAGAAAACAAATCCGTTAATACAAGGTTTGTTGGCATGTGCAAGAAAACGTTTTGATTCAGTAAAATGAAACCATACCTGACATCCCTGCTCCCACCACTATTGTAGTGGTTGCATCCACAGAACACGAAAATGCAAGGATGAAGAAAATCCCAAAGAGAAACATCATTGTTATAAATTGTTATAACAAGTGTGGCAGCTCAGTGAATTCACTTCACTTCACCTCCCGGCCTGCTTAATATATAGACTGTGTCGCTTCGTTTCAATGAAAAGATTAGGTGCTTAGTTTATCGTAGTACCCGACCGAAGCAGATAAGCATGTCATTTTGCACATGCTCGACACAAAACACGCATTATTCCTGCCGTTTATTCCAAATCCCAAATTATATTAAATATACAATCAGAAATTCGCCTGTAAAATATGTCGTTGTAAACGATCTTTAAGATCTCAGCAATGAGGGGGAAGGACAGGAGGAAAACATTGCTGGTCCATGTAATTTGCCTTGTATGAAGGAAATCGGTTTCTAAATTGATTATAAAAATAAACATCTTGAGCAAAAGCAAACAACGTCGACACAGAGTGGCATCAATCGTTTTTTTCTTTGCCTGCCGACTAAAATGTCATATTTTATCTGAGAAATAAATATTAATTGTATCACAAGCCTTTGAATTGAAATAAAAATTGGAAAATAAATCCTGTTCTATTCATCGTATAAATGATGCTCACGAAATAAGAATGAATTGCATAAATCACGTGTTGGAAAGTCTTGAAGAACAACATCAATTGAATACTATGTTTCTTTTCATTTAATTGACACTAGCAATTGTACCTTAGTAGGTACGAAAGAGGTATAGAAGGTCAATTACATATAAAATTGGACTATATTTTGTATATGTTTATGTAGTACATGAGGTCAATTAGTAGGAAATTTCAAAAAATATATTTATACATGAAAGGGTCTCAATGGAGGAGTGATAGCTTCAAGTCAACTATGCATTCACTTACAAGGATCAAGACATGATTGAAATGCAATTTCTAAATCAAGAAGATAATCATGATCCGTTACCAACAGACTCATGTTATGTTTGTGATAGGGAGAGGGGTCGAGAGAGGAGTAGACGGGATAGAAGGAGAGATATAAAGAGGGACCAAGGAGACTCTGATGTAAGTAATAGAGATAGAGATGGAGATGGAGATGGAGAGAAGAAGAGGTAAAGATAAAGAGGTTGAGAGGAGATAGATAGATAGAGATGGAAGAGATCAATATTTAGAGAGGGAGAAAGAGAGGGAGAGAGAGAAAGATGGTGATAGAGATAGGAAGTGATAATAAGAAAGTCACTTAAAGAGGAGAGTCAATCTTTTGGTGGTTCTCATCTCACAAAACTATAAAATCATTTTATTCCATTTTCCCAAAGAAATGATTAGCGTATCAAGGATTGCATAGGTTTTCCGCTACGTCATTGTAAGGATAACAATTCCATGTATGCGACATATAAACAATTCCGTTCCATTTTCCCAAAGAAACGATTAGTGTATCAAGGATTGCATGGGTTTCTTGCTACATCATATGTCCGACGTGGAATTCATATGATGGGAACAAACCCACAACAACTTCACATAAACAAAAAATTAACAATGGTTCTGTATTTACAAATCCATCCTTTCAAATCATATACACGTCAACGTGCTATTCTACTACATTTTTCTTTTTTTCATAAGAACATCAAAATTGTACCATTCATTTGATATGTTTTCCCATAAACATTGGTCATATTGTCAAGAAATTTAAAATATGCTCACCCAATCATCATATTTAAGCAGAGTAATATTTCATTTTATGTTTTATCATTAATATATTTTATAAAATATTATTTTTATATTTATAACATAATATATAGTAGAAATAGAATAAAAGATAAATAACAGAGATATTAATATAATAAATTATATATCTAATATTTGTGCATTATATGCATATTATATAGTGTATGGTATGAATTATATGAATTAATCTATTAAGAAGACACTAAATATGTAATGGGATGTCAACTCAAAGCGACCACTTTTTGGCCCTTGTGTGAATATGAATCTCACAATGTTTGTACCAACTACTCAAAAGCCAAAGCAATAGTTATAAGCCCTTAACTAGAAAACGAAGAGAAAATTAATTTTTCAAAATTTAATATACCATTTAAGAGCTTCTCATGTACAAAAATAATTATAAGACTCTAATTAGCCTTCCCCTAAGCAATTCTAGCCCTATAAAAAATATTATTAAAATCTCTCAAAAATAGAATCATGAATACAAATAAAATTCATTTTAAATCCATAAATACATATGTATATAAGCTCCCCGAAAAAATCCCTTTACACAATAATATACAAAGCCAGAGATTGCCAAAGTAATTAATTTTTTGGAAAACTCGATGCATTTCTCTATTGGAGATTGCTGAGATATTGTTCAGATTGTGCATAGATGTGTTGGGATTAATAATTTGTCATTGATGTCAACATATTCCTACTGTTGAAGACAGTGTTCTTGATTTATTCAGTGATATGATTTTTGTGGTACGACTACTGTATTGAAGATCTGATGTTGCGATCGTACAATTGTGTTTTGGGATGTCTGTACTAAATTTTGTTCAAGTGGTAGAGGTTCGCATTTTGTTCTGAGAGAGTTATGATGGATTGATCAGAGACTGCTATTTTGGTTGTTCAGGTTGAGACTATGCTTCAGTATTTGGATCGGTGTGGATCGATTATGCAAGATTCTTGGTTGCTAATTTGGTGGTGAGTTTAGGACATGGATGTGTGTCCTCAACTCGAGTGGTTCATGATTTGGATGTTGGTCAGCTAATTTTATTTTATGACAGTGGTTGCTGATCAGTATTCCTGATGCACAAAGCAGAAAAGTGAATGAATTCTATGATATAGATGTTCATGTTGATGTCTTGGTACTTTAAGTTTCTTGATGATGCTTCTTGATAATGTCCTATTCATGTTGGTGGATCACATCGGATTATGTGATCTGATTTCATGAATTTCATGTGGCGTGTCAATGTTCTTATGAGTTCTTGGCCGACTTGGTGATGTAGCGTGTTGCAAAGGTTTGTGGCGTGATCTATAGATCTGGAGTGTGTTCAAGATGTTGTTATGGATCATTGCTATGTCTTAGTGGACATTCAATGGATCACATTAAGTATTGAAATGTAATGAATTAATGTTTTGTAATTAGGTCCCTGGCCCACCTAGTTGGAATAAATTGATGTAATGTGTATATATATGTAATATTTTGTAATTGTGCGGTGTACGAAGGTTAAAGACAGTGTGGTATACCTGATAGAAGAGGTATGCGTGGAATTGATGACATGTAACTGATTGAATGTTTGAAGATGTTAAGTTGATCACTGAAATGTAGAAGGATAATGCAAGACATTAAATCAGTTAATGGATTGTATTGTCATTGATGTCAACTTGATATAATCTAATCGGTTATAATCATAGTGTCAAAGACTTTAGAGAATCAAAGAGATAAATATTATGCTTTCAGTAATGCATAAAAGACAAGCATTCACAATATGAATTCAAACACCGACGGTCAGTGGACACCGACAGATAGAGATCACCGAAAGTCAAGTCATAGTGATGCCTGAGCAAGAACACTGACATGCATTACCGACGAGCAGAATCACAAGCATAACCAATGGCCAGAAACATAGTGTATATTGACGGAGAAACCCGAGGAGAACTGGAGTGTTGATCGAAGCTATCAAAGAGTTAAACATCAAAATTAACTAGAGTTCAAAAATGACAAAATATCTAGCTGGAAGAGCTAAATATAGAATTAACTGGTAGTTATCTTTGTTTTCATCGACAAGATAAAGCCAGAGATAAGTAATGGATTTAAAGCTATTTTGTCCAGTTGGCAAGAAGATCTCTGTGAGATAAAACATGAATTTTTCTTTAAATCTAATTGGTGAGAATTGTGGATCATGCCAAGATCAATAAAATCAAGAACCTAACAACAATGATATCATATCTATAAAGAGACAACTCAATTCAATATGAATTGTGGTGGGTGAATGAATGAAAAGAGGATGCTGAAGAGAAACTGATGAAGAGAAACTTCATATAGTCCTGATCAACAAGCTGAGGAAAGAGCTAAAGTTTTCCGTAGACACCGAGCAATAGAGCACAACATCACCGAGCAAAATCAAAGTGGAGAAAAGGTATAAACTGAGATATATTGATCAGAATAGTTTTATGAGATTACAATAGATCTGAAAATCTGCAAGTATAAGTTGTATATGTGAACAGATCATACTATTTTAGTTTAACCATTGATTTATAAACTCTCTTAATCGTGCCGGATTTAAAGATCCTTTCTATATTGATATACATCCAAAGGAGTATCAAAAAGTTTGATCATAAAGATAGCATGAGATGCCAGATACCTATTGACAGGCCAAGTGAGTGTTTGATCAAAGAAGGTAGCATAGAGATGCCCGATATCAAGTGACAGACTAAAATTTTAAATCCTCTAAAAAGGTCACACCTAACAGTGTGTTTGTAACCTTTAATAGGGTTGGCTCTTCACCGAGCTCACTTTAGAAGAGTGAAATTTTTGGGTTACCGGTCCCAAGTGGTTTTTCTCTTAATAGGGTTTCCATGTTGAAAATCCATGTGTTAATGTGTTTATGAGTCATTACTTTAGTGATTTTCATTACACATAACTTAACTGGATTGATTGGTATACTCTAGATAATTTATTATCTTTCGGTAAATTAACAGACTGCTATTCAGTAAACATATAGTAGAAGGTTTTACAAAGCATTCTGAGCAGTAGTAATTTGATATAAGTATTTGGAGGCATTCATATTATAGGACTGAAGATAAGTACATGCTTAATATTGTGGTACTAAGTTTTTGGGTTTATTATTTGAATATTTTGAGGCCACTTATTCACCCCCCTCTCAGTTATTACTAACAGGAATCTGCAATTGAGGCAGAGAATTGTTGTACTTCATTGAAACTATTTTGGCATATTAGAGATGTTTTTTGTTAGGTTGTGAGCTTGGATAGTGTCCTCTATGATTTGAGATCAGAGATTGCTGTAAGGAAGTGAGCCTTCTTTTGGATTGAGATTCTTGTTGTAATTGAGCAGGGAGCTCTAGACAGTGTGCCTGAATGCATGTGCATTCCACTTTTTAATACTCCTAACAAGGTATAGTGCTTTCAATAGAGTACATTCATCTTGTGGGTTCCATCCCAACCGCAGTTTTTACCCTAACAAGATTTCCACATCAAAAATCTTGGTGTTGTGTGTTGGTTACTGTGTTATGATCTTGCTTTCATGTTTATCATTCAGATCTGAGATTAAAGTTTATAATTTGGTTAAAGTTTGATGTTATTTTGGCACAACTGATTCACCCCTACCCCCACCTCTCAGTTCTGTGTGCTTCTTAAGGTCTAACAAATGGTATCAGAGCTAGTGTTCCCTTTGGGAAGCTTGACTGCTTGAGGAGATCTTGGATGTTGACCTTTAAGAAGGAGAGTCTGAGATTTGATGGAATGAATTATACTATATGGAAGGACCAAATGATTACACACTTGAGATGTCTTAGTGAAGAAAATTAGACTGTTACAAAGAAATATAACAAGCCTCATGTTGATCTTAATACTGCGACTGCTGATGAGAAGAAAGAATTTCAGTATAATATGAGAGCCAAATAAGCCTTGAAGAGTTCTCTATCTGATGTCAAGTATACAAATATTTGTGGATTAGAGACTGCACATGAAGTATGGAGAAATTTGGAGACATTATATGAAGGAGATGATTTTGTGAAGAAATCCAAAGTAAAAAGTCTAAAAGGAAAATATGAAGTATTGATGATGAGAGAAGATGAGAACATTACTACCTATGTGAGTAAGATCACCGAACTTGTTTGTGGAATCAAATGTGCTGGTGGAACATTGAAAGATAGAACGATATTGTTTCTAAAATCTTGAGATTCTTGACTCCTTACAGTCATAAAGTTGATACTATTGAAGAAATCAGAACTATGACTACTGTGGCAAGAGGTACATTGGTTGGTACGTTAGCTTCATTTGAAATGAGTAAATTTGGAGATAAATTTCCTAAAGTTGAATCTACATTTAAAGCTACGATTTCTAACGATAAGAAAAGATATGACCCTGGTGAAAGTTCATCTAAGCTTGGTAGATATGCTAAGGAATGGGAAAAAATTGAGAAACAAGAAAGAGAGCTTGAAGAGCTTGAAGCCCTATTTGCAAAAAGACTACCTAAGGGATCTGGTAAGTATGAAGGAAAGTTTCCTTTGAAGTGTTTTTCATGTAATAATATTGGTCACATTGCTTCTAGATGTCCTAACAAAGAACCTAACTACAAGCATAAGAAGTCCAGGCCTAAATATCAGAAGAAGTGTTACTATGTTTTGATTAATAAGAAAATGTAGGTTTTGAAGGGACCCAAAACCCTTTACAAGACATTACATAAGAGGAATACACATTAAAGAATACCAGCAGGAAACATGAAACACCAAAAAAATAGGCCTAAAAAGGCAGCAACACAACCAACAGAAAAAATAGAAGAAAAAACCAGCAGGAAAGATGACACCCAGAGAAAGACCCAGATCAAACACCAGAAAAAGCAGAATGACCCATCAGGTTCTCATCCTTTTTTTTCTTGAATCTCCTCCATCCTACCAATGATGGTTTTGATTTCAATGACACTCTTGTTAGCAGTAGGAGACTTCTTCTTAGCGCTAGCTCTTGTCCTCATGCCTGACCCACCACTCTTACCCTCTACCTTGTCCCATTGATCTCCACCTTCACCCAGACTCTTATCAAGCACATTAACCATGGCTTTTAGATTGGTGCTAGAAGCCTTCATGCTATCCCGACTATGTTGGAGGATCTCGTAGATAGTATTCTCCACTTTGTCCACCTGCCTATTAACAGCCTCCAGAGCATCCCCCTTTTCCTGAGGCTGAGTAATCCTAGAGTTACTTTTCAGCATGTCCATCTTCTCCTATAAACCATTATGCTTAGCCTCCAACTTATGATATTTCAGGTTGAGCATTTTGATTTCTTGGAAACACCATTTATTAAATTTGAAGGAGTAGAGGGCCTCCTCTTTTGCAGTCTGTAACACACCAAGGGTGACCTCTTCTCTATCATTGCAGTCATAAAAAAAACAAGCTTAATAGAGGCCTCCCTAACCCTTTGGTCACTTACATCCTCCATGTAATCCTCATTATCCACCAGGTTCTCATGAGAAAAAGGAACATCATGCCTAGTGCCCGCCACAAAGGTTTAAAAAATGGGCACCTCTTCAGTCTTGTCATTCCCATCATTGCCAAAATATCCATAATAACAAATTGAACAACCTTGTCAATTAAATCCTCCAAATTATTTGATTCCTATGTTACTATGTTGTTAAATCCTTCAAATTGCTGGCCACAAAGAAGTGTTACTATGTCATTGATGAAGGAACAAAATATGATGAATCTGAGAAGAGTGAAGACGAGATTGTGCTCATTTCTATCAGATATGAGAATCCGAATGAAGAGAAAGCATTGGTTTCACATGTGGATAAGAAAGATGACTGGGTTATTGACAATGGATGTTCACATCACATGACAAAAGATAAAAGAAAATTTGTGAAGCTTGAAGACTATGATGGTGGAGTTTTTAGATTTGTAACAATGCTCCCTGTTTGGTCAAAGGAAGAGGTTCAATTACACTTGATGGTAAGAGTAATATTGATGATGTTTTGTATGTTGAAGGTTTAAGGCACAATATTTTAAGTGTTGGACAATTAGTTTGTAAGGCCCCGCCAAGGAACCCAGGAGAATATAATTGAAACAACAACTAAGTTTACAGGATGATTTTTTTTAAAATGTTTACAAACAATAATGATAACAACATGGAAGCAAAACAATGAAACACACACACACATAAATGCAACTCAAACATAGACTACAAATCTCAAGGGTTCTCCTTAACGTAGAATTACTTGAGCAAACTAATCTATTAAGAACTAACATTACTATTAAATGGTAATGTTAATAAAACCCATAAGAAAAGATAATTATTAATAAATAAGAAAGCTAAAACAAAATTATATACTAATTAAATAAAACATAACTAAAAAATATATGTATTATATTATTATTAAACAAAAATATTAATAAATAAATTATAAATTAAATTTAAAAACTAATTTTCTTAAAAAAAACTTTAAAATTTTAAAAAAAATTTTTTTTTTAAAAAATTTAAAAGGCAAAGGTGGTGGGCTGGGAGTTGTGAGCCCCGTGGGTCTCCACACCCCTGCGGTCCCCACCCCGCCCAGCGGCCCGCTGGGCCTAAAATTCCCGGTCCACCACCACTCCCTTTTAATTTTTTTTAGTTTTAAAGTTCTTTTTTTAAAATTAGTTTTTAAATCTAATTTTTAATTAATTGAATTTAATGTATTAATTAATTAATATTTATTAATATATATTATTTAATAATATTAATTAATATTTTTTTTATAGTTAAGATTAATTTAATTCTAGCATATAATTTTTTTTTGTTTTCTTATTTATTAATAAATGTTTTCTTATGGGTTTTATTAACATTACCATTTAATAATAATGTTAGTTCTTTAGAGTTGTGATTCGTAGATTAGTTTTCTTAAGTAATTCTACGTCAAGGAACCCTCAAGATTTATAGTCTATATTTGAGTTGCATTTATGTGTATGTATGCATTTCATTGTTTTTCTTCCACATTGTTATCATTATTGTTTGTAAGCATTTAAAAAAAATTATCCTATAAACTTAGTTGCATGTTTAGGTTATATTCTCCTAGGTTCCCTAGCGGAAATGTGTAGAATTATTGGAAGCACTCAAATTGAGATTGCATCAGGTACAAAGACAAGAGGTAATGTATTTCGCTTGAACAATTCAAACGCCAGATGTTTGATTGCCAAAATTGATAATAGTTGGTTGTGGTATAAGAGATTTTGTCATGTGAACTTTGATAACATTGTGAAGATAAGAACTACTAACGGGGTAAGAGATTTACCTAAATTGTTGAAGCTTGCTAATGCGATGAGTAAGGAATGTTAGTTGGGTAAACTAACTAAATCTACTTTTTAAAGTAAGACTTATTCTTGGAGTGTATTTTTAGATTTGTTGCATACTGTTGATGTTTTGTAGCTTCTGCCAGATAAATCCTATGGGACTATTGAATATATATATATATATGTCACATTATATATATATATAATGTGAGATATAATATATATAGATATATATCTAAAATAGTATTAGGAGAAATTAATATAATAATGATTCAGAGATTTTACGTGTGTGTGTGTGGTTACATAATCAATTGTCATTATATTAGTCTCATAATAATGAATAGACATATCCCATGAAGGGATGTGTCTCTCCTTGCCTCATTCTCAATATAAATGAAAGAGAGATTGCTACATTTGGAAAATACATACAACATAGAGTGCTATTACATTTACAGTGATCCTAAAACTTAACATGGTATCAGAGCTAGACTGCAAATGTAAGAGAGTAGTTTCTTGATGGTGAATGTGTGACTATCTCAGAAAATATAGTCTCAGTAGAGGGACTATATCTCACAAATAAACCGTTGGATGTTTCTAAATTTTTGATATGTTGGTGAAAAACTAATTTTAGAGATTCGCACCGAAGCGATTGAAGAGAAAAAGTTGGGTTAAAAAGTTATGACCGACTGTGTACGGGTCTGTCAGAAATTCCTGAAAACGGCTTTCATTAAAGAGATATATTAATTTTTTATGATTGTGGTCAAGAATTAAAAAAGAAGCACGTATTAAAGGAAGGGTTTCTCTTTATAGAAAGAAATTATTAATTATATAGTGTCACCTCTCTTGGAGAAATCAAGTCATTTCACAAGAAGACATGAGTATTGTTCAACAATATAAGAGTGGGAATTGTACATTGTGGGGGAGGGGAGGGGGGGGGGGAATAATAACCAATGTTACATTTCCATTTGAACCATCCTTAGTGGGGAGATAATTCAAAGGGGAGATGTATCTCAAATAATATGAGAAGGCATTTTATGATTTGATGTATATGGACCTTCATAAAAAAAAACTTGCGTCAAGGATGTTGATGTGCAGATAAGTCTTTATTATCCTTGAATATTACATTTATCTACTCATTATAGTCTCTCTCTCATCTGTATTTCTATATGTACTATAAGAGATATTTGCCTTGATCTTTTCCAGAGATGCCCTTACAGGAAAATGAAGATTGATATCAGATTCAAAGGGAGTCTGACTCTTTAGAGGTAACTTTGGACGAGGAGCTAAGAAGATTGATATCAGACTTAGAGGGAGTCTGATAGTTCATCTTAAGCAATCTTGGATAAAAAAATCAACAGATTGATATCTTCTCAATGAGTTTTTTTTCTTTGAGAGAAGTTCGAGGTGAAATCCCTTGCTTTCATCCTCTGGACTGAGGCATGATGGATGTCATGTTTGTGAGTCCATATTTTAAATGGGCCTACCCCCTGTGTACATCATGAGGAAGTGATGACTTCCAAATGATTATCACTTGTATTTGTAAGTTATTGAATGGTGACGATCTTACAATAACTTGACCTTCTATTGTGATAAACATCATGTGATGGCTGAAACAGACCACAATAGATGATTTCTTGCATGGTGGATTTAGTTCCTTAAAAAGATCATTACCCTTCTATTGTGATAGACATTGTGTGATGGCCAAAATAGATCACAATAGATGATTTCCTGCATGGAAAATTTAGTTCCTTAAACAGACCATTGACCTTCTATTATGATATACATCGTGTGATCGATGAAATAGATCACAATAGATGATTTCCTGTGTGGTGGATTCAGTTCCTTAAATACACCATTGACCTTCTATTGTGATAGACATCGTGTGATGGCTGAAACAAATCACAATAGTTGATTTCTTGCATGGTGGATTCAGTTCCTTAAACATACCATTGACCTTCTATTGTGATAGACATCGTGTGAGGGATGAAATAGATCACAATAGATGATTTCCTACATGGTCGATTCAGTTCCTTAAACAAACCATTGACCTTGTATTGTCATAGACATCATGTGATGGATGAAACATATCATAATAGATGATTTCCTGCATGGTGGATTCAGTTCCTTAAACATACCATTGAACTTCTATTGTGATAGACATCGTGTGATGGCTGAAATAGATCACAATAGATGATTTCCTGCATGGTGGATTCAATTCCTTAAATATACCATTTACCTTCTATTGTGATAGACATCATGTGATGGCTGAAACATATCACAATAGATGATTTCCTGCATGGTGGATTCAGTTCCTTAAACAGACCATTGACCTTCTATTATGATAGGCATCGTGTGATGGCTAAAATAGATCACAATAGATGATACCTTACATTAAAAACACACTACATATGGAAATTTTTGAGTTATGGTGAATATCGTGAGACTTGATATTCTTGGTCAGACCATATCTCTTGATATCACAATGAGGTGATATCTTCTCTTTTAAAAGTAATGGATCTTTTGTGAATTGTATTTTCATGGATTTGATCTTCCCTAGCTAAGAGGGAGTGTTGATGTTTTGTAGCTTCTGTCAGATAAATCCTATGGGACTATATATATATATAATGTGAGATATAATATATAGATATATATCTAAAATAGTATTAGGAGAAATTAATATAATAATGATTTAGAGATTTTACATGTGTGTGTAGTTACATAATCAATTGTCATTATATTAATCTCATAATAATGAGTAGACATGTCCCATGAAGGGACATATCTCTCCTAGCCTCATTCTCAATATAAATGAAAGAGAGATTGCTGCATTTGGAAAACACATACAACATAGAGTACTTTTACATTTGTAGTGATCCTAAAACTTAACATATACTGATTTATGTGGTCCTTTAAGAATTAGAAGTTACTATGGAGATAGATACTTTATTCTATTCATTGATGATTATTCAAGGATGATGTGGGTTACATTTTTGAAAGAAAAATTTGAATCATTTGACAAATTCAAGATTTTTAGAGCTATGGTTGAGACTAAGACAGGTATGAAGCTGAAATGTCTGAGATTTGACAGAGGTGGAGAGTTTACATCTAGAGATTTTGATGCATATTGTGAAGAGCATGGAATAACTAGACATATGTCTTCTCCACGAACCCCACACTAGAATGGAATTGTAGAAAGAATAAACAAAACAATCCTTAACATTACAAGGACTATGATGTTTGAAGGGAATTTTTCACAGATCTATTAGAGAGAATCTATTAGCACTATTCTTTATACACTAAATCGAGTTCAAATCAAGCATGCTACTCGTAAGACTCCTTATGAGATTTGGTATGGTCATATTCCTACTCAAAAATATTTCAGAATCTTTGCAAGCAAATATTATATTAAGAGACATGAAGATTTAGGAAAATTTGATCCTAGAAGTGATGAGGGAATATTTCTCAGATATTCTACAAAGAGAAAAGCATACAAATGTTATAATCATAGATTGAGAAAGATGATTGAGAGTTCTAATATGAAAGTGAATGAAAGTTTTCAGAAACCAGTTAGATATTGCAGTTATGAATTAGATGATGAAGAAGAGAGTCAGATTGTGCAAGAACAAAATCATAATCATAATCAGAATCAGAATCATAATCATAATAAGAATAAGAATAAGAATCAAAATTAGAATCATAATTGGAATTAGAATTAGAATTAGAATCAAAATTAGAATCAAAATCAAAATCAAAATAGATCGGTAGAATAGAATGAATAATTTGATGATGAGGAAGAGTTGGAAATGCAAGATTTAGCTACAAATGGAAATCTGAAGACTCCGAGGTATGTAGAGTTAAATCATTCAGAGAATCAAATTATTGGTGATAGAAACAAAGGTGTTCAAAATAGAGGAAGAATTTCTAGGAATGAAGTATGTTTTATTTCTAAGATTGATCCTAAGGATGTTGATGAAGCATGAAAAGATGATAGTTGGATTAAAGCAATGGAAGAAGAATTGGAACATATTGAAAATAATAAGACATGGATTCTTGTTCCTAGACCCGCGGACAAGAATGTAATCGGTACTAAATGGGTATTCACAAACAAATTGATTGAAGATGGTGAAGTGGTTCACGGAAAAGCCAGACTTGTCTAGAAGGGATATTCTCATATGGAAGGTAGTGATTTTGAGGAGATCTTTGCTCCTGTTGCTAGAATTGAAGCTTTTAGAATGATTCTTGCATATGTTACTTACAAAACTTTCAATGTATATCAGATGGATGTTAAGTTTGTATTCTTGAATGGAGAGTTGGGAAAAGTATACATTGACCAACCAGATGATTTTCCCTTGAATGATAAATATGACATGGTTTTCTGATTGAAAAAAAAGATTTATATGGATTGAAGAAAGCCCCTAGATCCTAGTATGCGAGGTTAGATAAGTATTTATTGAAGATTGGTTTCAATAAATGTACTACTGACAGTAATTTATATTTCAAAGTTGATGATGATAACAATTTTATTATTGAAGTCTTTGTGGACGATATCATTTTGGGTGGAAATTACAAGTTGAGTGAAGAATTCTTTGATGATATGAAGAAGGAATTTGAGATGTCTATGATAGGTGAGATGAAATTCCTTCTTGGATAGAAAATTACTCAAACAGATAAAGGTAATTTTGTTTCTTTGTCTAAGTATGTGAAAGAATTGTTGAAGAAATTTTGTATCGATGATTCAAAACCTATTGGTACATCTATCATTACTAATTATAAGTTGACAAAGATTGATGATACACCTAATGCTAATCTGAGAAGATATAGATAAATGATCGATGGGTTATATTTGACACAAACTAGACTAGATATTATGAATGTTTTTTGCATTGTTGATAGGTTTCACGAAGAACCAAAGGAATCACATGTTGTTGTTGTTAAGAGGATATTCAGATACTTGAAGGGGACAACTGATTATGGCTTATGGTATGGTAAAGATGACAATTTCACATTGAGTGCATATAGTGATGTTGATTGGGTAGGTATTGTGGATGAAAAAAAATACAAGTGGAGGAGCATTCCTCTTGGGAAAGAGATTAGTTTCATGGGAAAGTAAGAAATAAAATTTTATATCACAATCTATTGCTGAAGCTAAGTATGTTGTTATTGTTGTTGTTGTTGTTGTTGTTAATTGTACACAAGTTGTATGGATGAAGCAAATATTGAAAGATATCAGAGTGATTATTGATGAGCCTATTTCTATCTACTGTGAAAATTCAAGTGCTATCAATATTTCAAAGAACCCTATGTTGCATTCAAAGACAAAGCATATTTCTATCACATATCATTTTTTGAGAGAAAAAGTCACTAAAATAGAAGTTAGATTTGAGTATGTATCTACTAAAAATAAGATTGTAGATATATTCACGAAGCCCTTTCCGAAGCATACTTTTGAGTATCTATGAGGTAAGCTTGGGGTGATTTCCCCTCCTGACCAGAGCTAGAGATGCATCAGTCCAGTGTGCTTACAAAGCTTTCATTCTTCTCGATTGATGTTTTGGTGGCTACTCCTTAGGGGAGTAGAGTACAGTGAATGGTTCATGATTTGTTAATGAGGCTTGTTGAGTTATTTTCTTATGAGATATCCTATTCATATTTTTGGCCTATATGAGTAATGATCATATTTTGTCATTAGTATACAAAGGAAATAGTTTTTGAACTGTCGGTAACATGATCACTGAAAGATGGTTTTATAGTGCAACCTGACATAGAAAATCACAAAGGTCACCAAAAATGTTTAAGGGCAAGTGAACACCAAAACTAGTCTTCACTGACAGACAACTTACAGTGTAAACCGAGAACACAGTTTAGAGAGAAAACTGACAGACAGTTCAAAGAAATCACCGAGCAAAGACCACAGAGAAATCTGAGCACCGGTCTACTTAGAGACAGTTTTATTTCTGAGAAATGTGGATCTGAGTTACACGTTAGATAAAACACTTGATTTTTATAATTAGCTTTAAAGCTTATCTTTAAAATCATTTCTTAAGGGACAAGTAAAGCATATGTAATTTTTTTAATCAGTCTATCTGATTGTAAACATGCAAACTAGGAGATCAAGGTCAAGTTATAAACCTTTGATCATAGAGTTTTCATTGTAAAGCATGAAACTAAAATAGGTCAAATACATTGTATAAATAGATGTAGAAATCAATCAGACATTGATGATTGTAGCCACAGAAGACATCTATGGATCAGACATAGAGTTTTATGTAGAAGGACAACAAAAGATGAAATCAATTATGAAGAACAAGATTCAAGGCTACCGAGCAGAACAAAGGTATTAATCAATCACTATAGGTGATACATATACATTGTGAACTTAAAGAATCTGTATTCAGAAATTCAGGATTGCATACTATCAATTCAACAAGTATTTTTGACTACTCTCTAACAATTGTAGAAAATAGAAGAAATCCTTTAAGAAGATGGATTTAACAATCCTTATGTAAATCTCTTAACCGAGTGCACACTTAACAATGTTTCTAAATCTCTTAATAGAGTAGACCTTACCAAGTCTTAAATGTTACTCCTAATAGGGTAAGATCATCAGAAGTGATCACACTTTTAGCCTTAACTGGCACCTTCCATTCTACAGATAGTGAAGCTTTGTGGGTTTCATCCCCACCACAGTTTTTACCTTCTAACAGGGGTTTTCTGCATTACCAATTCTTGTGTCATGTGTACTTACATTTCATGAATGTTTCTATGAATGTTTACATACAATTAAGTTTATGATTTGATATTACATGTATAAGATAGAAAAGGATCAATGGTCAGTAATACAAGAACATATTACTAAAGGATAAAGAGATAAAAGGTTCAAGGGTATTGATTCACCCCTCTCTTCTCAATACACACCATTCCATTATTCCAACAATTGGTATCGGAGCTATATCTCTTAGTTGGAAAAGTTTAAATCACTTGAGAGAAAAGATCATACAATGGAAAGGTATAAGCTTGACAAGAATATTGAGAATCAGAAGTTAGAGATACAAATATTCTATGAGCAATACAAAGTAGGAAGAATCAAGATGAGAGAGCTACTAGATGAAAGAAAAGCTATGACATATCGCTACAATGAAAAAGACTATCATGAAGAAGAGATACCTATTTTGTTTGAGTCATTAGGATCTACATCTAGCATACATTAGACACATTAGAAGGAAGCATTACAAGTTTGAATGAAATCAATCAACATCTGACAAAACAAGTAAAGATACTAAAAATTGGTCAAGAGACAAAGATGGTAAGGATGATTGATATTATGAATAATGCTAGACAAGATGAACAATAAAGAACATTAGCTATTGATGACAGGAGGAAGATCACTGAAAAGCTACAAGAAAGAGAGACAAAGATACAAAGACTTACTAAACATCATCATGAGATCACCAATCAAATAGTTCTTATGAGTCATGAGGCAAACCGAGTGAACATAGAACTCAATGGGAAATTAGAATATATTGGTGAGCTAGGAGAAGAAAATGAGAGACTGAAGCATGAAGTAAGGATTCAACAAAAACACAATGATATGATCAAGAAAGATGAAGAGAGTACCAAAGGAATGGATTATTTTATAAATGGACAAAGAAGAGTCAACAATAATACCGTTCTAGGGTATACCGAGCATGGAGAATCATCAAATCAATCTGATCAAAAAAATGTCTACACAAATCCAAGACCAAGGAAGTAGTCATGGAATCACTATGGAAAACTAGGCCACACATCAAATGTTTGCAGGAGAAAAGCTAAAGGTATTCCTAAATCCACATCTACATTCATAGGAAATTTTTATAGCTCTAACAAGCATGGACATAAAGCATATGAATGTAAATCTAAGGTGAAAAACCAAAGAAGGAATCCTACATGGAAAAATATTGTCCTACTTGCAAAATGCATGGGCACACATCTCTTAAACATAGGAAAAAGATAAAGCAAGCATGGAAACCAAAAGAAAAAGAAAATGCCTATCAACCGAGAAGAGTCGGTAATTCATATGTTTGGGATTACAACACATGGGAAAATTCCACAACATGTGGTAGATATGGACACATAGCTGCAAACTACATGAGAAAATGAATAAGAAGGTCAAGGAACTGGACTAACTCAGGAATGGCATGCTTACACTGTCATAAAGTTGGTCATCTAAGCAAGGATTGTAGAGACCGAGTGATAGAGTCAAGCACTTTTGCTAATGGGAACACTATTGAAGATATCAAGAGAATGAAAAATCAAATGTGGATGAAAGCTACAAGAAAAGATGATGCTAGACTGAGCACCACAATTGGTGACACCTCATCCCATGGATATGGTGATATCACCACCCCCACCTAAGAAGAACAAGTAAGTATGGAACTGCACTATACAAGGCTATATTTTACATCAGTTCTAATATACATTGATAATATGCCAAATTAGCATGAATGAAGATGCACTATGGTATTACTTGTTATGATTATGTGAATCCAATCTCGTGGGTCAATACACACCGAGAATCATTGGGGCACTTAAAAAAGCCAAATTTTTAATGTAAACTGGGAACCCTCAGTAATCACATGAAAGACAATGAAGTCTTCACTTCATACTGAGCATCATTGGTGAACATGTGAAAAAGTGCAACTAAGTTGACACTTACCATGAGTAGTGTATTCTCATCGAGAATGAATTTGGTATGTTCCTCGAGAAAATCCATCTTTGACCACTAAGAAGTAGGTACAACATTTATTGCACCACTTAGGGCATTATCTATAAAGGGCGACAAAAAGCTCATTATTCCACAAAGAGATCAAAGAGAATAGTGAAGAGTAGAGTGAAGAAGAGGGACCAGATTGCAGAGCGACTCACAAACACACTCACGACTACTCTGACAAGATTCATAGCACCTACAAAAGATAAAGTGAGTATCTAAAACTCACCGAGCTCATAGTTTGTTTACAGAAAAAGCCCTAAAATCATGAAACATGGCAACCACTTCACGAGTTTCCAAAATCAAGAATGCAAAGGACAAAAAGGTAAATTTGATCAAGAACTCTACATGTGAAGAACCTAAATATAAATTCTACCCTGAGGTTGCTTCACAACCCGATGATGTTGGAGATTTCTCTAGCATACCACCTAGGGTTTTGCTAGTCGAGGATGTCCAAGCCTATATCCACTGTAGGTTGCAGAGATCAGAGATCTCGAGGTTGAAGAAGCTTACAAGAAGCTTTGCACAAATAGAAACATTAAGGATGAACATAAACACATTGAGGTAAAAGGGTTGACAAATTCCCTAATGTTCCCGAAGGAATTCAAAACTGAGTGGATTCAGATAGTTCTTAGCAGAGTACATGATAGGAAAATATGGTTAGACGAGCCAAAACCAATCAACAATGATGTAATACATGTAGTAACTGGTTATCCAGTAACCAACAAGGCCAAAGGCCTTAAACATCCTTCTCTCCCTGAGATTGAGAAGATGACAGGTGCAGTATGGGATGGCAGAGGTTTGAAACTCAGCATAATCACTAACCTCGAGCTGAAATTTGGTGCATGTGTATTAGGATACAAGGTATTCCAAGCCAACCGGTTAAACAACATAGCATGTGGAGTAGTTGACACTGCCCATAAGATTGTGAATAATGGATTACAATTGGACCTATCCAAGCTTCTACTGAAGCAATTCAAGGAGAACATGAGGACAATTAGGTCAGGAAGGTCTAATTCATGTAAGTTCGGGTTACTTCTCATGTGCACATTTTTCTATTTCCAAAATTTCTTCCCATCTATTGCTAATGTCAATTGGGACACTACCCAACTAGTAACAATACAAATTAGTGAATTTATCAAGTCACTAGGGGACAATTTTACATCATTCATGGATGTGTTGGAGATTTGATTCTGAACAGTTGATTGATTGTATGTTTGTCATTGATAACATATAATACACAACAGTACTTCTGTATGTACTTATCCATATGATGATATGAAGACTTGCGTGGATAGATACATGTTACTGACATGTTTATTATGCTATATTCATACACGCAGACCCAGATATGAAGTTTCAGTAAAGATATGCAATTCTGTTATTGACGGTTACAATTCTGGAGGAATAATGGTTTAAGGCTGACATATGTAATGTGTTTATTGAGTTGCGCCTATCTTCAGAATATGCATGTGTATATTCATGATGAGTTATGAGTTGTTGATATTAATCTAAAGGTGCCAAACATATTTCAAGAAGATTACAAAGTTATGGTTAAATTGGTGAAGCCAACTTAGTGAAGCAACGCGTCTATTCAGTTTATACTTGCACGGTTGTAATTATGCTTGTGCACTTAGTAGAGCCAACAAGGATGTTATGAAGAGTTTTCTAACATGTCCCATGATCTCATACTTGGTGTATGTACTTATAGAAGGTCATTTGTGATAAGAAGAGTTGTGAAAGCCAGAGATAAGAAAAGTAGAGCAAAGTGTTAAAGCAGCAGAGCTATATTTATCATATGTTGATAATATAGATATTGAAGTTGAAGCTTTTAGAATATAGATAAGATTGTTATAGTGCTTTACAAGAGGTTAAAGCATCAGCGCACAAAAGGAACTGATCAGACAAGCAGTGTGACAAGCAACAGTTCATCTTGTTGATACAGTGTGTATCAAATAACTAGAAGGTTGTAGCCTTCACCACTTGGACAGTGAGTCCACCACCCCTACCAGGGTTATTGTAAAAGACTCCTAACAGGGTCAGACCCTTAACCAGGTCACTATACTACTGCATTGTAATGAACAACTCCTAATAGGGTTGAAAGATCTTTTAACAGGGATTACTATATATAGTATAGTTCTTTGTGGGTGCTAATTCCCATCGGGGTTTTTACCATTTGGTTTCCCCATAACCAAATTGATGTGTTGTGTAATGTGTTATCTAAATGTGCATTTACTTTGTATCAATCTGGATTAATAAGTATAAGAAAAAGATAAA
>MU228190.1:699087-719975 GCA_018584345.1 Thuja plicata | reverse complement strand
CAATACTGAGCATCAAGAACAACGTTATTGAAGGAGTAGAGAGAGACAATAGAAGCTTCAAGCTTCGAAGGGTTTGCATTCGTTTGTCTTACTTTTCGTTGTTTGTACATTTTATTGCTTACATTTCGATCATTTCGTTTAGTAGTTATTGCTTAATAGATTTGCATGCACTTGTGAACCTTGGCTACTAACCCCAGCCCTTGGAAAGCTGTGGGAAACCGGAGAGAGAGGCGTACAGTATCATATTAGTTTTATATATATTATTATTTATATTATAATAATAATACCTAGGAGAGAAAGGGGGAGAGTGGGAGGGTGAGAAGAGAGAGAGAGTCTCTCTCTCTCTCTCTCCTAGGTATGATTATTATAATATTAGTACTAATGTTAATATCATAATATTAATATTATAAAAAATGAAATCTATAACAATATTTAAAAACTAAAATAAAAATTGAAAATAACATGGAATGAAAAAGTTCAAAATTGCAAATGTTGAAATTTTAAATGGAAAGCAAAATTTGGGCGGCAAAAATCAAATATCCGATTTGAAATCGGATATCCAATTTTATATCCGATATCAGAATAAGCTTGTGCCATGGCTTTTAGTTTGGCCATGTGTACTGACACCCAGGCCTACTAAAAAGTCAACACACTTTTTAGCGCATTTTTGGATGAGTGAAAAGAGGATTTTTTTCACATCGCCACTTTTTTTCATACCATGATCCTACACATACCCAAAGTGCTCAGTCGTAATATTATCTAGAGTGAAGCAATAGAGAAGGTTGTGATGGTGCATTTTTATCTTGGGGTCGGTGTTCCAGAGATTCAACCTATAGAGTCTTATGAATGTGTATACAAATTAGTCAGAATGACCTTATAATTTGAGTGTAGAGTTTTCAAAAGATTTAGGGTGTTTAAAGGGATTACAAGCGAGTGAACAATTCAGATGTTATTTTTTCTAGTACACCATTTGTTAAGTGGCCAAAAGAAATACATGATTTAGATTGATTAAATGGTCTTTCTTCTATTTGTAAAATTGTAGACCATTGGATGAAACAATCAGGTCTTCACTTTCAAATAATTATAGGTGGATAGGAAGATAATGGTAAGGAAAGATATGAATATAAATAGTTATAGAGATGAGTGAGAGAAAGAGGGAGAGGTAGAGAGAGGGGTCAATATAGAGTAGGGAGATAAAGTAGATATACATGGATAGGAGGAGATAGAGAGAAGCCGGATGGAGGAAGCAAGAAAATTATAAATATATAGATATAGAGTAGGAGAGATAGAGTGAAAAAGAGAGAGGTACAAAAAATAGATATAGATATAGAGGGAGTGACAAAGAGAGGGAATATAGAGATAGAGAGGGAGAAATAGGGTGTGTGTGTGTGTGTGTGTGTGTGTGTGTGTGTGAGAGAGAGAGAGAGAGAGAGAGAGAGAGAGAGAGATTAAAAATGTGATTTTTGGACCTTTGTGTGTATTACATATGATTTTACCTTTGTGAATGAGGTGGTTATCAATTGGGAGTATACTTTAACTACGCTAATGAAATTGGTTTGGCTCAAGGGATTGAAAGTGAATTACTCTCACTTGCATTATCACACCTTATATCCATGTATGTTTTATTACTTTGTAATTAGATGAGTAGATACGATATTAATTTGCATCATGACAAAAATAAGTGGAATTCATTTTTTTCCCTTTCTTATTGTTGTTTGAAGATGAGTAATTTTGAAATGTGATTGTTGTACATAGCTTTATTCGAGTATCTTTATTGGGAAAATATAATAAAATTTTAGGAATATATCATTACAAAATGGGAAAAAAATTGGTTTTTTCTAAAAAACAAAAAAATTGGTTTTTTCTAAAAAACAAAAAAAATGTAATTATACTATTTAAGAAATTATTTGATAAGTAGAGTCAGTTGTTATATTTAGGCTTTAAGATTGACACATTCACAAATTTATTAATATCTTCAAATCTCTTTCACTATCAATTAGATATTTTAAATATATTTATTTAAAATATGTTAGAAATGTTTATATTAAAACATGGGAATCTTGGTCATGGTGGTATTGGAGGGGTTGGCCATGATAGCTCTAGTGATATTCAGTTTATTTTCTCTATTTATAAGGGCCTTCAAACAAATATTTTAATGGAAGCTCTGGCCATCTTGTATGTTGTTGAGCATAGTTGTATTCTTAGCTGGAAAAGGATTATTTGTAAGTCTGACTCTTAGGTGGTGGTGACTTTGCTAACTATACACCATATTGATGGTGTTAGTTGGAACTTAGCTTTGTTTATTAGACAAATTCTTTGGTTGTGTGGTTCTTTGGAATATGTTTCTTTTTGACACATTCCTAGGGAGTGGAATGGCGTAGTAGATTGTCTGGCCAAATGGGTTTATGGTCAAATGCAAGCTTGGAATATAGTGGATAAGGGTGATTGCCTCTTTAATTGTCTCATATGTTAGATCATTTAGGGGATACTGATAGGGTTCTATAATGCTCTTTCTTTGATGAGCAACCTGTCCCTTTTTCTATATATTTTTCATTCTTTCTTGTGATTGAATAAATTTTTGCCCCTCTTTTCGTTAAAATTTTATTAAGATAGATTACATTTTTTAATAGATGTATTTAAGAAATAAAAACATACAATTATTTTCTATTCATAGAAGAGTTATTAAATTTTTTTGTTACATATCTTAAAACATTGATGTCTTCATTTTAACATAAAATTATTTAATTTGACCCATATTTAAAACCTTTAATATCTTTATGTTATTATAGAGCTATTTTATTGATCACATATTTTATTTACCCATAAATTAATAAATGGTAAAAATCTATATGTTAAAACAAAAAATTTAAGAAAAGTGAAATTTGATTATATATTCTTTTGTATTTTATTGAAATATTGAAATTTATAATTTTAATAAATCTTAATATATAATTATTTTTATTATAAAATTAATTAACAACTGTTAAATTCATTTTTATTTTTGATGAATAGTGCCATTTCTATTAATTTATAATATAAAGTACATATTCATAAAAAATGGTTGGGGGATACAGGATCACCCTGTGAGAGTTCAAACGGAAAAGCCAGAAATAGTTACAAAGCATCAACTATTCATTAAAAAAACAAGGGCAAAGCCTAGAGAAAAGCCACCTTAGGCGATCAAAACAGTTCGAGTTGAGGGGGGAGGATCCTAAACATCCTTTCTGCCCCAAGCATCAGGGCCAGGGTCAGGTCTGGGATGGACTTACCATCTTCATATTTTTCTTTTTATTTGTATTCATCTTCTGCCGCCCTCCTAGAGGGCGAAATAGAAAGGGCCAGGAAAGGAAACCACTTGGAAGAAGTTGTTCATGAGGTATCACCACCAACATCTAGCTAGCCAGAGCCACTAGGCACCAACGAAGCAGGAGTTGTCATTGGCCAGCCAAAAGAAGATCCACAACATAGAGGAGAAGTTGAGTGAAACCTCCATGTGTCACCTCCCCTACCAAAGGAGTGGCGAGGGTCCTAGGACCGCGGGGTCTAAGAGCAATAGGTAGAGGAACTATGGCTGCAAAAACACCCACGGGGCAAAGTTTGATCCCCAGAGGAAGAATCTAGAAACACTCTGGTAACCGTACAATGGGAATTACCCCATTGCTAAAGAAACTCTTGAAGGTGGGCCACCTCTAGTGCAACTTTTTTTTCCTACACTTGGTTCTACATAATCACATGATTACATGTACATTCTTTAGTGTACATAGAGACATTAATATCCAAAAAGTTGTGTGTAAATAAAACAACATTTCTATCCTTCCATTGAGTGAATAATATTTCCATCCTGAAAGCATGCCATATCTATGAGAACTTGAAGGGAATCTTGAGGAATCACCCAATAAAACCATATGCAAAGAAAATGGCTCTATTTTGAATGGCCAAAAATGGCATGTATTCAATTCCAATACTATTGAGCTCTTCATAAGAAAAACCAAAAGAATGGAGAAAAGACTTAGGTTTCAAACAAAAAGGGCATCTAGGGTCAGGCACACCCAAATGTTTTAGTTTGGATCCCAAAGGAAAGACCTGGAAAATAATACACTAGGAAAAATGTGCAATCTTGGGTTCCATAGTGGCAGACTAGACAATAAGAAACTGATATCTCCAGGCTTTTTGAGATGACTACAAGTGTTAGCTCTGGTTGAGAATGGTGACCGTTGGAAAATGGGGAACCAACCAGTGAGAACCCATTTTGGGTTTGTAACTGGAAAGAGGAGTCCAAGGATACCACTTCCAATCCTTCCACCAGGGCTTAGTAGAATGAATACCAAGCATATGAAGTATGTGTGGAGGAGACACTGAGACCAATAGGTCATAAGTCTGTCTATCTAGGTGAGACAAACAATTTTGGACATGAAGATCATCCCATGACCAGAGACTCAGAGTAGCTCTGGAAAAAAGATCCCAAGGCATTTAGATGTCATGTTTATGAAAACAAAAAGCATGATTACCCTGGATCCAGGAAAGAGGAAGCCCTTGGGAATTAAATAATGATGACCACCAAATATTGTATTGATTGATTGATAACCCATCATGAAATCCATCTCCAGCCCAACAAAGCCAAGGATTAATGGCTTCTCAGGCCTTCTATATTATTTTAGTGAAAAAGTGCCCTAAATATGAACTGAGTCTTTCATAACAAGAAGGGTTTGAAAGCTAATCCCCTTCTAGGCTGGTCTATTAACAACAAAACCAGATGAAATGCAATGTATGAGAAGATTATTCCTTTCTTCATCACTAAGAAAGGATTTGATGACCCATTTGGTGTAGAGAACCAATACCTGTTTCTGGGTAGATAAAAGGCCTAGTGCACCAGAATCCCTGGGAAGACAACAATATTCGTAAGAAAATTTGTGAAACCCATTATGGTAAGCTCTAGAGGCCCAAAAAAATTCATAAATAAGATTATTGAGCTTCGTGTATGAGGATTTTGAAGGATCCCAACAAGAAGAGTAATAAACATGAGTAGTAGTTAACACTTTTGAGAAAATTTAGAATTTTCAAGCTAGAGAGAGTGTCTTGGTGATCTAGTAGGCTAGCTTCTTCTTGATTTGGACAAGAAAACCATTCCAAAGGTCCATTGATGAAGCTTGGAAGGAAAAAGGAATGCCAAGGAACCAAAATATTTCCCCGTGTTGAATCCATTTCTACCCATATTGGAGAATCTAGGGTGGTGCCAAAAGGAAGGAGTGCCTATAGTATTGTGTTTTGTGCCACTGTATGGTCAAGACAAAATTCAAATAAAAGGTGTCAAGGCACTCGAAAGATGCTTAGATATTTTCCTCTTCCTCAATCAAAGTGAGAAAAGAGTGATCTGCAAAATGACCATTGACACTTTGAGTAGGTGAATTAGGCAGGAAAATTAATCTGACATGACCAATAGATATTGTAGAGGCTAAAAACTACCCAAAGCCTTCAACAAAAAGTACATAAAGATGAGCTAGAGGAAAACCCTGGTGAATAGATCTGAAGATCCCAAAAGAAGAAGATTGACGAATATTAATGGTGATGCAAGAAGAAGCATCTCCAAAGAGCATTTGAATTGATTGAATAAAGAGAGGCCCAAAGCCAAGAGCTTTTCTCATGGAAATGATGAAGGGTCATTAAATGTAATCATAGGTTTTACAAAAGTCAATTATGAGAAAAATAACACTCTAGTTAGAACACCTTTCCCATTCCATGTCTTCCCAGACAACAGTAATGTTGTCCAAGATTGATATGGACTTGATGAATCCAATTTTCTTAGGCTGCACAATGAGAGGCAAAATGTGGAAAATCTTGAGATCCAGTGTTTTGGCAATGATCTTGTAAGGGACACTGTATCATCTACCATAGAGAAGACAAATTCCTTGAGGTCTTCAAGAGTGAGCATATGATCACAAAAAGTTCTCTGGGTATCTGAAATCCTATTTGGCACAAGTGTCACACAATCCTATAAAGCTTGGTCATTGGAAGGAGAACTTCCCTGCACTATGAGCACCTTCTCATAATGCTAGACAAAATCTTTAAGAATGTCAGGAACTTCAGTGAGAACTAAATGTCCTTCTTTAATTTTTTTGATTCCAGTAGAGGTATGACGAGCTCTAAGAGCCATAAAAACTCCTTTGAATCTCTATCACCCACTTTGAGCCAATGAAGCCTAGCTTTAATTTGAGCTCCTCTAGAATAATGTTGATCTACAATCTTCTTATGGTGTGTGAGATGAGCCTTACAAATCTTTAATTCAAAATTGAAAGGGTTCAAAGCCAAAGCTTCGATGGTAGCATAGGGGTCCATAGTGTTGGAATCATATGAAAATTGAGGGTACATGGGCAGCTATCTACCATAAATGTAGAGAAATCTCATAGTGCAATTGATGACATCATTCCACCAAGAAATCCATCTAGTTGGCTGATGTGGTATGGGCTCTAGGTTCCAAACTTGTTGAATGTGGGCCACGGTGGCTTGATGATGAAGCAATGATGTGTTAAGATAAAATTGCATCTTGGAAGAATACATTTGAGCTGTCTGACATTCAATGCAAAAATTTTGGGGTAGTGGTCTGACAACATCACATTCACAAGTGGTAAGACAGATAGATCTTGATTTTTAGAAAAAAAAAAAAATTGCGTTGTAACCATAGTACAAACAAGCCTTTTAAAAATTATGTCATAGATAGCTCAAAAATTACACCAATTATTCCATGCCCCATTATGATGGTGATGATTAATATTGGGATAAAAAAGGCCTAATTTATTATGCATGTAAAACTAGGCCTCTCTTTCTCCATTTCTCCATCGAAAAGGAAAAATATCATGCTTGTTTGACGCCTCCTTAATTGTGTTGAAATTCCCACACATAACCAAAGTTATGGGTGGTAAAGAGTGTGCTACCCAATGCTACAAGTGTGATATTTCAACAAAATCATTGAGAGCATAAATATTAATGATCCCAAAAGAATGATTATCAATTGACTATAAAACCCATACAAATCTGTACATGGGGTTAGAACCATGATCAATACCTGAAGAACTCCAATGAGGGGAAATGATATTAGTAATTCTACCTCAACCAACTTAATGTTTGGAAGAAAACACAAGGCTATCTGGCCAAATAACACGACATGAAGAAGCAAGCATGAAACCAATAATTTTAACTTCTTGGAGGCATAAAACATCCAGGCCAGAAACATGTTGACAAGTATCCCTTACAAAATAATTTCTGGGTGGGTCTATAAGACCTCTTACATTCCATGATATGTAATATGAACTGGCTCTAAAGCTAGGAAGAGAATCCCCACCTAGGATGACCCTTCACTTTTATGGACCTCCATCATTGATCTTCACATGCCTAGAAGGGCTGTGAGAATCTCGTAAAGATGGTTGAGTAGAAAACACTAACACGACTTGAGGAGTTCAAACCCATGAAGGGCGGGAAGAACTCTCAGCTGCAAAAATCCCATTTTGGCCAGGGTTTGAAACCAAAGTTATACATACGATGAGATAGTTTGAGAAGGTTAAGGATGTGAAGAAACTTCCATCGTCGGTTGGGAAGATGAACTGAGAGATTTCTTTTAAGATAAAGCTGAAGCGTTCTTACCCTTTCAAACCAGCGTAGTTCAACCTTCTTCTTTTTTGGCACCCTCCGTGGGCTCAGAGGTCGGCTCCTTAGGAGGAGACTTCATCCTTGGTACAACCAAAGGACAATCTTGTACCTTGTGCTTGACCGACTGGCACTTATAATAGGTGTTCATAAAATTCAAGTATAACACTTTCTAAGTCAAATTGTCACCACCCACCTAGATATCTATGGTTTCCTTGGGGTTGTAGGACATGTTGACCTTATCACAAACCCTATTTTGAGGATGAGCATTAATAAAATGGTTTGGTTCCAAAAAAACCACATTGCCAAGAGACTGGGAAATGGATTGCATGAACGACCAATAAGGAAAGAGAGACAATGCAATTCAACCCAGATTGGGACCTTGAGTTTCTTTCCATTTGAGATGGTAAATTCTCACGACCATGGCTAAAAAAACAATAGAGAGGACCTAAAATACCAAGGCCCATGTGAAAGGATAGCCTCAACATGGGAGGGATTCAAAAAATGAAATAAATAAAACTCTTGGTGAGGTTCTGATTGCCATCAATCCAAACCCCATGAGGAGTCTAGGATTTGGAAACCCATTCTTAGAGAATGCTTTTAGGAGGAACCCTACCCACAAAATAACCTATCAAAGTTCATTTCTCAAGCCATTCACGGGCATTATCAAAATTTTGAACGGGAAGCACAACATCAAGGGAAGGCATACCTCATGGAACACCTTCGACACAAAATTGCAAGGGCATTTTTCAAGGGTTCCATGAAAATCCATTACCAAAACTCCAGCACCAACATCAACTATTGGGATAAAGCTAGTTGGAGCCATAAAAACCCTTAAAATCCCATAGTAAATGTGGTATGCCACACAGATACACAAAAGGATAAAAAAACTAGCATGAAAAGCAAAACCCTAACAGAGTCAAAACCATATCTCCCTCCTCTCTCAAAATTGACTAATATATTATTTTATTTAAACCAAATTTTTAGATCAATAATGTCAATTTTTATTAAAATAAATCATCTTTATATTTATAATTAACATATTAATTTTTTTATCATTTAATCTAGATGATTACAATTTGTGAGAGGAGTAAATTTATGAAAAAACTAATAAGTAATATTTTAAAGATTTTTTAATCATTTTTAAAATTATAAAACATTACATACATTACTGTAACAATTGGGAGGGAGAAATGTATAAAAATATATAATTAATATTTTGATGTTTTCCCAAGCACATGTTTTGGTTTTTAGTTTCTGAAGCTACCATTAATTTCATACCTACTTATGGTGAGTTGATAAAGGAATCATCCCTAATGGATTCTATTGATGATTATGATGGTTTGGACAAACCTGCATTATAATATTGTCTAATTAAGAACATGAATTTTCTAAAGTATTTTCAGAAAATCCATTTTAGGTGCATACTAGAGTTACTTTATTCCATTCCTTGAAATGACATTTCTTTGAGGCATTTTAACAAACATTTTTTATTACAACAAAAATAGGTTTTGAAGGGACCCAAAACCCTTTAACAAAAGAAAAGATCAGATATACCAATAAGAATAATCATCTACTACAAGACATCCTGCCCAAATGATATCCATAAACACTGGTAGAAAAAAGAAGACTAACAACACAAAAAAACTAGTAGACATGAGAATAGACTACACCAGGTTCTTGAGGGTATCAGTGACCTCCGCCTCTAGTAGACTCATGTTTAGCACCACCTTCTTCAACTCCTTTAGATCTAGAATTAGAGTATTCTCATACTTTATTTTGAGGTTGGCTCTAGTTCTCTCAAAAGTCTGGAATCCTCTTGAACCTTGTCTTTATCGAAGTCCAACTCCATGACCAACTTATCTTGTTGCACCTTGTCAATATTATCCACCAATATTTTCATATTATCTGCAATATTCTTTATGATCTTGTGGATTTGATTCATGATGGTTTGAAGAGTATCCTTTATGTTTTTCACTTTTTCCTGACCTTGAGAGATCCTACCATCATGCCCCTTATTTATTTTTTCAATGGCCTCCAAAATTTTACTGAGGAAATCCACCACCAAATGTTTCTCCTCTTCCATCCACAAATATTCACATCTAGACCTAGGTAATTATTTCTAGCACCATTAGTCTTTACAACTTCCAATTTGTTTCTCATTTCTATTTATTTTATCTAAATTTATTTTATTTCATGGAAGACCCATTTGAACAAACTGAAAGAGTCAATAGCTCCATCCTTAGCCATACCCAACACATTGTTCAAATGGTCACGGTCAGGCTTCAAATAGTGAGAGTCGACATTAAGTTCTATAGGGAACCTTGATCTATCTCAACCATGCCTAGAAGTATGAGGTGAAAGGGAGCCACTAGAAACAAGGGAAAGGGAAGAGACATCCTTTCTTGGTCCAAAAGGAGGAATATCAACAACCACCTCTTTCCCTTTCACTTTCCCAACTTTAACCTTCTTCCCTTTAGTAATTCCTCTGTCAATAGCGGGGGGAGAAACACACTTACCTCTTATGATCTATTTACTAGAGCTAGAGTTGGGAGACATGGAAATCTCCATACCCTTACCCTTTCCTTTACCTCCAAACAAAGGTTTAGTGCTAGTATTAGTATTAATTTTAGACTCTTTTTTTTAGGGTGGGTATAATCCTCCTCCATTTTAGTATTCCACTGCTCCTCATTATCCTCATGAGAACCATTTTTTAGTTCTTTTTCTTGTTGATCATTTTATACTTGCGGCTCAAATATATTCCTCTATATGCCCAAACACTGATTCAACAAGAAAAAAAATAACGTTCAACAAGGTTCATAAACCTTCTACACTTTGAGCTCCAAATCACTCAGGCAGGTATACCTAATCTACACACACATGAATCCTTTTGACATACAAACAAATTGTAGATATATAACTATGGGATAGATTTCAAAGCTATAGGTAACATATACCTCAGTGTTTACAAAATCTTATGCAGTGTCCCACTTGCATACAATATGCTTTAAAACTAGACCTGCTCTAACTCCTTCCTATAAAAATGAAGGGAAAAGATATTATTTGATGTATTGATTAATGGATCCCTAAAAATACCCCATATCCCTCATAAACTAGTGCCTTATCCAATGGGAAACATAGTCAAACATATAATTACAAGAGGAAGATTATGAATAAAGAAATCAACACAGTCTAATATGTCTAATGCCTTAAATAAAACATACCCTATCAATCAAGTTCTAGTTGTAGATCCACCAGTGTGTTCAAACACACAACTACCCATTCAAAGTATTTAACCCTCCCTTGGAAGATACCCTGGAATAGACAATACATTAATCAATATAACACTGAAAGACAAGTTTGCAATATCCTTAATACCCAAAATTCATACACATCTAAAAAAATCCCATATCATAGTTATCCTTTAAATAAATCTATTGAAAATCTACAATAGACAAGACTAAAACATCCTTGATTCCTTAATCTAAATGATTTGTAAATCACAATGGAGACAACTTTATAATAGTACAACAATACTGAGGTATTCATTCATAAAACTAGCTATTACAACGAATGCTCTTCTCTAGAACTAGACATAGATCAAGAACACCCTATATGTAGAGAAAATGGAAGAATATTTACAAAGGAACCACACTTGGAGCCTTCCCTCAGAGAAAAGGATTCAGAACCCTCTTCGAAACCTCTCTATGTTGCAAAAACTCAGAACCCTTACAATAGAGAAAATAAATGAACTTATAGAAGAGGGAAACCCCAAAAATGATATCTATTTGACACCTTTCCTTCTATGAAATATAATTTTCTACAATCCTTCCTTTCTCCACCAACTGAATGATCTTTCTCCAAAAGATCAAAATAATATTTGATATGTTCATCGACCAAGACTCGGGAACTGACCCAACATTAAGGCAAAAAAGACAAGGAGGTGACTAAGGGTTACAAAATATCTGAAAATTGGATTAGAAACCCAAGTCATCACCTATCAACATTTATGAATCCATGTCATCAAAATTATATCCCATTAACATCCAACAACTGTATAAATTCAAACTAAAAGATTTGGTCCTCGTACCTACTTTTCTACAACCTGGAAGAGCACCGCCACGACCAAAAACCCTCTGGAAACATTTAAATATTAAACTATATTCCTCAACAGTCACACCTAGTGTGGAAACTCCAATGACGAACCAGATCACAATCCTATTTATCTTTAATATGTGGCCGTCTGATCAATCCTTAAAACACCCATGAGCCTATAATCCCAAGACACATGGTAGTTCCACGTAGCATTTTCAGTCCCACTTGACTTTTCCTCATCAACCTAGATAGGTGTCACTTAGGTGTGATCCCGCAATGAATATCCTTCATGCATCTTTGGATCAAGGCATTATTCCTACCATCAGATTAAGTTTAATCTGATCATCCTTTACCTCTTTTAAAGTCCCAGACCCACGATCACAAAGTGGCTACATGTCAGTCGGGCGTGATCCCAAGTTGAATATACATTGTGCATATTTTTTTCCAAGCATTATGCCTATCATTAGATTTAAATAGATTTGAACCAACTTTATCTTTCAGCCCCACTTAGGTGAGATACCTTATGGACACTTGTCAGCTAGGTGTGATCCTGCAATGAATAAAGAAACATGCATCTTCTATTCACGGGGTTGCACCCACCATCTAATCAAAATAGATCTGTCCCACCTTTATTTTCCTTTTCGCCCAACCAGGTCTTGCCACTAGCCATGTGTCATATAGGCACAATGCTTTGAAGAGTATCCTCCTTTCATCTTTTGATCACATAATTATGCCCAGTGTCAGATTAAATATGATTTGATCACAATAATTTCTTGCCTTTATCTTTGAAAATGTTGGCCCCACGATCTCAGGATGGACACTTTTCACTAAGGCATGATGCCACTATGAGTATATTTGGTATAACTTATGATCAAGGAACTACGCCTACCATCTGATCAAAAATACCTTTCTCAACATATTTCAAATCATAAAACACCGTGAGAACTTTAGACTTAGGAAATATTAATACACGGGTCCTGCTAGGACTTAGGACTTAAAAAGAGAATGACCCCCCGCACGATGACTTAAGACACATGGGTAAAATGATTTCAGTGGCTCCCAAAAAGATAATACAAGAAAATAAGAAGCACGAGAGACTTAGGGTTTTGTTCAAAAATAAATTAAGGGTTTAATGTTATGGCTCAGACATAGAAGAAAAAGTTAGGATTTAGCACTATGGTAACCAATTTTTTACAGTCCTAATAGTGGCTCAAATTGGGGAAGGTTGATCACATGATCAACACTAGAATCAAGCACTCTAGGAAGATCACACCAAGGACAAAAAATCCCAACCACTGTACAGACAGCCATAGGCCACCAAAATAAAATTAATACTTGCCTCTATCAAACATGTGATTCTGATCACCCAGCAACATAACCAATCTGATAAAATCACCAAACAACACCTGGGAAAACAAGAAACACTTGGCAACATTCAACATTCTACCATTCTAAACCTTACTTTAATTTTATGAAAACAAGGGAAACATGAGATCATTAGAAACATATTATTTATAAGGGAATTTATCATATATCATCATAGACTCAAAGTTACAAGGTAAGATGATGTCAGACCCATCAAAACACTCTCCAAAATCTAGCCCACTACAAAATTCTTGAAAATACTTGTCATGCTAGACCTGAAAAATAAAATACATCTTTTCAATTTGATGGTTGACATCATCAACCCTAATACCATCATTACTTTGCAAAGAAAAAGGATGATCACCTATGAGAAATTGATGCAATTGCAACATAAGATCATGCTAATTATTACCTTGGTAAATTCAAACTCTTCAACACTTACTTAATTCACCATGTCAACACTCTTCGTATCCCACTCCTGGAAAAGGGAACATAGCTCTGGTTGAAGAAAAATGCTTGGTATATCATTCCAATTTTGATCTACCTCCACATGAAAAAAATCAAATTATGGTCCAAATAAGTTAGTGTGAGCTTTATTTCAACATCTTTATCTTGACCCAATTCAGTCCTGCATGAAACATTATCAACAACCCCTACTTGTTCACTACAAGATAGAATTTCCATATTTAAGTCAACCACATCCAAACAATCAGTACTCAAATAAAATCTGAATGCATCCATATCCATTTTAAGAAAGTGGTGATATTTTGTCTCTATAAAATAGGAAATATCCTATTGGAAACCTTCACAAACAGGTCCATACAAGTCCGACAATGACCCATCATTGACAATTTCATACACATTTTTATGGTCTAGAGGAGTCATAATCTCAGATTCATGAATGAGACCATATTCTTCATTATCAAGATTATTTATAGAACCACCATAAGCATAATCACTATCCATCTGATGAGTTGGAAATATGTTGTCTAAAACTAGAAACTCACATATTGAAAGATTTTAAAAAACATTTTGAGTTGCCACTATCTCATACTATGGTTCATAAAAACCCTCATGCCTCTTCGGATCAAAAACTTCACATGGTAAATCAAAGATGGAAACATACAAATTGAATTAAAAATATTAACATCATTGTTGCACTATTATTCAAAATGAAAAGCATGTGTATCTTCATGAACACACCTAAGACTTTTAATTGAATTATAATCACCACAAGGTTGCCCTTGATTTTTCTTTGGTGTAAAGTCCATGTATGAGCATTCTTTTTCCAGAATCTCTATGTTAACATCATCATTATCTAGGATAAAATAATTCATCATTGTCTCAAACAAATCAACATCCTCACAATCATCTCCAACACATAACAAGTCTTCATACTCTTCACAATGATGCATATAAACCATTACCTTATCTTTAAAAAGATCAGGCCCATTCTGGCACCATGAAGCCTCTTCCTCAACCAATTCCTCACACATATCCTCTTGGACATCCCCATGTGAAAAAACATGGGTTGAGAAACATCCTCCTCATCTAGCCATATTATGCAATCCTCATCCTCACTATCATCATTAGAAAATTCTGATAGAACCTCACCATTTGGGGCTTCAGCATCAACATCATCTAATGAAACACCTGCTCCCCCTTTACTTTCCTCATTTGACTACAAACAATTTTTTTCTGCAACCCCATAACTAGAATAACTAGTTTCCATATTATTAGTATGAATTTCATTTGAATCTTTCATTCTAGGACTGAATGTGTCTTTGATATTAAGCATAATCTGAGGGCAAATTTATAGCTTAAATCATACTCTTTCTAGATAGGAAGAAATATGTCTATTTCTTTGGTTTCCTTGTGCTTTCTAATTGAATTTCATTATTTCTAACCCTTGATGTAATGACATATTGAAGTGTTGTATTTCATCTTGTAGGTATATAATTCACACACAAATTTATGGTGCCCATCGTGGGATGGAGCCCTAGATTTTCATCCCTTTTTGAGAACATTTTCACTAATATTTTGATCTTGTTTTGGTGCAGATTCACATTTGGGAGAAGAGGATCGCATTTGGTAAAGAAGATCACATCTGGTAAATTTTGAGTCATGTCCGGGATGTATTGAATCACATCTGGTAAAGGCTCACATTTGGTAAATTCTCGATCACATTTGGTGTAAAGGCCTGCATTTAGGATCCTTAATCACATTTGGTTTTTCCTAGATCACATTTAGTAAATACGATCATATTTGGTACAATTTTGGATCGCATTTGGTTGGCTAAATTGCATGATTAATTAATTTTGTTGCTAATCGGCTAACCTTGTGTGTTTTTGGATGAATCTGATGGTTTAAGTAGCCTAATGAGTTCTTGCAAGATGCATGCCAAATAATCCTTGTTGAAAGAAGTGGAGTAAAACATACCAAAGCTACTAATGAGTGCAAATGTAGGTTGCCTTGGTGAGAATTGATCAAACTTTACACTTGGTTAAGTTTTTCTTTAGGCACTAAATTTTAAATTTGGAGTTGAATCTTAACTTGACAAGAGGATTATGCTCTTTTCCTTCATGGAAAATTAGAAACTCAAGAATCAAGTTAAGTTTTGAGTTCAAATTTGTGGTAAATGAACCATTGTTTTGCGTGTTTGATAGGAGAAAATGACATTGAATAGGATATTATGCTATTCTTCCTTATGAAGAATTAGAAATCCAGGCCCCTAAGTTTCCAATCCTCTTTATTTATTTTCACCTATTAGTTGGGCCTACCGGCAAGGAAACAATCTCTCAGGGTGACCCATGTGAGAATGAGGTGTGAGCCACACCACTCCAACTCACATTAATCAAATTTACTCTTTGGGGTTAAAGCCTCAGGAGTCAGATGTCATTTGGGCTTATATTCGGCCCACATCTACCACAAAAGTAGGGATTTTTGGTCTCAATCATGTTTACATGAATGCTTGTGCTAAGACGCTTTGCAGGACTATACATCTCAATCACACTTGCGTGGACGTAAAGGATACAAGAAAAAAAAGACCCTTACTAGAAAATATAATCATAGAAGCTACCTAATTCACCCCTGAAAGGTGATAATCTTTGTGCAAGGAAAATAGTAATTGTCCCAAGATACTCGTCATTTTGTGCCCTCATTTACATTTGGAGTCAGATAAGACGACATCATGACTAAAGCCATTGTGTGCTTGGTGATGTCTGTATTCTAATTAGCATTTGAGTGTGTACCTAATTCTATGAGAAAAGATTTTCATGCTATGCCATTGAGTAGGAAAAGGTGTGTTTGGCTCTTAATAAACATGCTTGATGTGTCAAAATTACAAATAATAAGATAAAACCCCCCCAAAAATCAACATTTTTATAGTCACAGACATTTTGCATCACTTCATACACTCTAGAATTCGTCAGACAGACCCTAGAATCAAAAAAAATTTCACATCTTTCTAAACAAAGTGGCAAAATTTCAAAAAAACCCATCATAAGGTCACATCTAGGATCCTGGATCACATTTGGTCAGAATAAAATCACATCCTGTAAACACAGTCACATTTGGTCAATCCTGGATCAAATCTGGAGAACAAGATCACATTTAGGAAGAATAGGCTCGCATAAAGGAAGTATAGGATTGTATCCTGTCAATCGCATCTAGGACAAAGAGTACTTTCACATGTGTCAAACTCAAAAACTTGGCAGTTTAAGATACCCTTTTTTCTTGTCAGTTAGACTCTATTATTCTTGCTGGTCCATGTGATGTTGTTTCTCAATCTAATTGAAAGTATACATTGCATGTTCTTTAGGATTATCGCAATTGTTCCTAAATTATTTTGTTGATTCACTAAACAAATCTTCTTGACTTCTAGCTCACTATCAGGGCATTCTAACCCTCTAACACTGGAGTCAATCAGTTTCAAACATCCACTCACACTCACCATAACTTGGACAAACACATTTGGATGATGCAAAAATTCCTTTTGGCATTATTGGAATGCTTTTGACGAGATTGGCATCCTTCTTTCACAGTTAAAACAAGAAGAAAACAATATCTTGCTGATGATTAAGAAAGACCTTTAAGATTGCTTAAATTTCAATGAGGAGAGACATCTCGAACAAACCCTATTTTTAATCAAGACTCACCCAACATGGATGTACCTAATAGAGAATGGAGTGCTTCCTTTGATGACTACAACCAAGATGATAACCAATATGAAAGAGAAATTCATGAATAAAGAAATCATGACCGTCCTTTGTTTGACTCGAATAGTGATGAAGAAATATCAGAAGAAGAATACAATAAACTCAAACAAAGTAGGAAGTTTGAAAAGACCTTGGAGAAAATCATTGAAGAAGACAAAGAAAAATATTTTCTCCACTTATCTTCTCTTGGGGTTAAAATTCCTAAATATTATGATGTCAAACAATTGAAAGATAAAGAGGTACAAACACCTATATCGATACTCTCTAAACAACTGTATCAAATGCAAACAAAACTCACAATACTCAAGAAAGAAAAGACTAAAATAACCATGAAATAATCATTGGAGCACATATGTCCATTCCCATTTAGTAAGAACTTGCAAATGGTTCCTTTTCCACCAAACTCAGCAAGACCAAAGTCTGAAAAGAACATGGGAGAAATGGATCCTCATGATCATGTGAGATAATTTTGTGCATTGAGTATCGAATTTATGAAAGAACCAACATACTTGATGAGACTATTTCTGGAAATTTTAGAAGGACAAGCCATGGAATGGTTCTCTAAACTCACACCTAGCATACAAATATTTGAGGAGTTGATTCAAAGATTTGTCCAACACTACTCCTATAACATACAACACAATGTCACCATGATGGATCTTTGTAATACCAAACAATGAATAGGTGAATCCTTCACACATTTCTTGCAATGATGGAGGAAAATATTTGCAAGGTACTCAAGACAAATACCTAAATTGGAAAATATGGACATCTTCACTAATAACTTAGTACCTGAAATGGACTATGTTCTACAAATGCAAGATTCTCCTAGTTTTGATAGAATGATTAAGAACACTATTCATGTAGAAGAGGTTATGATAAAAAATGAGAAATCACGTTTTCTAATGATAAAAAATCCACTAACAACTATAAAAAAAACCTAAATGGTGGAACAATATAAAAAATGTTATTAATGATAGAGTGGTGGAAGGTTCAAATATGAATGTTAAACCAACTGTGTTTAATCTTACAAACAACCTACAAGAAAGCAAAGAAGCTAAGACAAAAACAACAATTCCACCAGCAAACATTGATACCAACAAGAATAAGCTGTGGATGTCTAGACCATAGAGGACCTTTACTCCATTAGGAGAATCTCTTGAAACGGTTTTGAAAACTCTCTTGGAAAAAAAATCATTACTTTATTAGAGTCAAATCCTTGGGAACCAGAAGTAAAAATAAGATGGTGAAATGATAATGCCTATTGTGAGTTCCATAAAAACAAAGGACATAAGACCAATGATTGTGTCAAAATTAAGCACGTTATACAAGATCTCATCGATGAAGTAAAAATCAAAGTGGAAGGACATACATATAATGAATATCACATGGCCTATAATAAACCATTTCCTAACTATTGAAAAGGAGAAGCATCTAAAGAAAAAGGAAATGAAGTCAATTACACCTATTCTCATAACGATAATGTGATCAATATGTTGGACATAAAGAACAAATCAATTAATGTGATCACTATCAAAGGTTTCAAGGACAAGATGACACATTCAAATGCAGTAACATGAAATCAAACAAAAATTACAATCAAAGGGGTTAATTCCTCATCCAAACAAGAAACATTATCCAAACCACTTGTTTTCACAATTCCAAAACCAACAAAGTCAAGAAAAATGGTTCCCATACCCTATGCTAACTATAACTTGGTAGACCAACTGCAAAGAACCTCAGTCCAAATTTCTATATTTGAGTTACTAAAGATCTATTCAATGCATAGGGAAGTTCTCAAACAAGCCCTACATTCAGATAATGTTCTAAAGGACATAGATGTAGACAAATTCTAGGCAATGGTTAATCACATATCAGCTCCACATTACCTCTCTTTTTCAGAAGAGGATGATAAATATTTGACTCATCCCCATAATCAACCTCTACACATTGAGGTTTTTATCCACAAAAGCTGTGTAAAATGTGTATTGATAGATGGAGGTGCGGGTTTGAATATATGTACTCTCAATCTGGTCAAAGAATTGGGTCTTTCAGAACACAAAATTGACTCAAGAAGTAAGATAACCATCAAGGCCTATGATGAGGAAGAAAGGTCATCCAAAGGACTAGTTGTTTTACCAATAAGAATAGGGCCAATAGAAAGAAATTTTATTTGTTAAGTTCTTTATCTACCATTGGCTTATAAGATATTACTGGGAAGACCTTGGATACATGAAATGCAAGCGGTGCCATCTACTTACCACCAATGTATCAAATTCCCACACAATGGGTTAGAAGTAGAAATCCTAATAGATTCAAGCTACACTTGTAGCAACATCAAGGTAAATAGTATGGATCCTCACAATAAGGAAGTTCCAAAGGAGTCTATAGCTGAAACTTCCAAAGATATGGTGATTAGAAGTTTTGGTAAGACATTAAAACTTGAAGAAATTAGTATGGGGGAATACAAACTGGACACAACACCATCATTGGCTAACATTTTTGTATCTCCAAGATCATATGGGAAACCATCCCCCTCATTTGAATCTTATACCTCAATAGGAAAAGTTATTCATGAACCCACTATCATGGTTAGAGCCTCAACTTCTCAAGAGGAAGAAAATGAAGATAAAGTAGTCTTGGCATGACTCTATAAAGGGGAAAAAAGAGAAAATGAAGTAAAACATGTTGAAATATCTCCTGAAAAATATGGAAAAGGTTATGATCTTCTTAAACAAATGGGATACAAAGGGAAAGGACCTTTAGGAGATAAAGGAAAAGGACTCATTGAACCAATTCATATGGAATTCAGGGACACTAAGGACAAGATAGGATTAGGTTTCAATAACAAATTGGAACATCCTACCTCAAGAGATGGTCCAATATTTGATAAAGGAAGTGATGAAGATGAAGAAGAAGATGAACTTGTATCCTTGACATATGAAAGATTATTGCATATCGGTATTGAGAACCTATAATACCAAGGAGAATGGTATGTACCTACTTTTGGGGGACAACTAGAACACCATGTTCCTTTGTTTTCACAAACCAATGTCCAAGAAGTAGAGGAAGAAGAAGAAGATTCTTTGGGAGTTCAACAAGAAGAGGAATACCATGAAGAAACCCCTCAAGAATAAGAAGAAGACATAAGTAGAGAAGAAGAAGTGAGTATCTCAAACACTTTCCAAGTGTAGACACCTCAAATTGTCCTTTTCCATTTCTATATTAATTTAATTAATATTCCCTATAACAATATAGTTAATTCTTATAGATTAACTATATTTGTTATATTCGACTATTTATTTAATTTTATTAAATAAATTCATCACCTTGTATTTAAATTTAATTTAACTATTATCCCTAATATATTAAAATTTATTTTAATATATGCTTCCTCCATATTTATTTTTAAATAAATTTTATTTATTTAATCCCTCCATTTTCTTTAAAATTATTCTAAACCTCATTTAAATTAAATTAAATTAAATTTAAATCTTACTTCTCCTTGCTTTTGGCTAAATTCAGCCTAATCACACTTAAAAGGTAAATAAACCCATTTTAGCCTTAATCACT
>MU228190.1:685860-697018 GCA_018584345.1 Thuja plicata | reverse complement strand
CATTAAATTGATTAAAAGAAATATGCCAAGCAGTAACAGGGTCGTTTGGACATAAATCGAGGGTATGATCACACTTAGGGCAAATAGGGTCTATAGTTGCGACAGACCAAATTCAGGTGGTTACAGTATTAGATTATAAAAAAGTAAAAATTAAAGACATATCTGATGGTGAAAACCTCTTAGAGGTGCCAAAGGATGAGATTCTTGATATCCTCCCTGATAATTTCCAAGAAAAATATTCTGTCTTGATAGAACCAAAACAACTAGTTAATCTGGGAACAACTGAAGCTCCTCAATTTTTTCATCTTGCACAATCTCTTTTAGAGAAAGAAAATGCACAATTCACTGAGTTCCTTAAAGAGAAAAAGATAAACTTTACATGGTCTTATACTGATATTCCTAGATTAGATCCTGAATTAATAATGCATCACTTATATTACGCTCTTCGAATAAAACCTGTCAAAACAAAATTAAGAAAGATGCACCCACATGTGGCATTATTGGTGAAAGTGGAGCTAGAAAAACTCTTAAAATATGGATTCATAAGGGTCATTGCTTATACTGGATAGATTTCTAATGTAGTCCCTGTATCTAAAGTAGATAAGTCTATCAGAATTTGCACTGACTTTAAACATCTAAACAAATCTTGTCCTAAAGATGACTTTCTATTGCCGAACATTGATATGATCATAGATCTCATGACGGGATATGAAATATATTCATTCATGGATGGATTTGTAGACTACAACCAAATAAAGATTTCCCCTGAAGACCAAGAAAAGAAACCATTTACATGTGCATGGGGAACTTTTTGTTGGAACGTAATGCCATTTGGGATAAGAATGTTGGAGCTACATATCAATGAGCTATGAAGACAATCTTCCATGACATAATACGTAAGAACATGGAGGACTATGAGGATGATACCTTAGCCAGGTCAAAAAATAAAAAAAACTCACATTAAAGACTTGAAGAAGATACTAGATTGAATGGAACAATTTCAACTAAGGATCAATTGAAATAAGTGTTGATTTAGAATTCAATCAGGGAAGCTCCTAGGAATTGAGGTAGACCTAGAAAAAATGAAAGAAATCATGGATATGCCACCTCCTAGTAATATAAGTCAAATGAGGACTCTCTAAGGAAGACTCCAGTCAATTAGAAGATTCATGTCTCAACTAGCGGATAGAGCGCAACCTTTCACAAAATTGTTACATAAAGGAGTGCCTTTAAAATGGGATGAATACTCTGAAAATAACTTCAAGGAACTAAAAGATTATTTGGCTAATCCTCCTATCTTAATGGTGCCTATTCATGGTAAGGCATTGTTACTCTATATTTCAGCTAGGACTACATCACCTGGAGTATTGTTAGCACAAGATGACGATACCAAGAAGGAAAGAGTAATTTATTGTATCAGTAGGACATTGGTATCTTATGAACTCAACTATAGTATAATTGAAAAAGATTTTCTAGCCATTATTTTTGCATCTCAAAAGCTAAGAAAGTACATGCTCTTGCATATAGTGAAACTCATTGCAAAGATTGATCCTCTTAAATATCTCTTGAGTAAGACAACATTAACAGGAAAGCTAGCAAAATGGGTTCTTATAATCAGTGAATTTGATATAGAGTATGTTGACAGAAAGGCCATTAAAGGACAAGTTCTAACCCATCAACTAGTTGATTAAACATTATAGGATGTAACACCATTGATCATAGAGTTTCCAGATGAGACAATACTGCACTTGACATAATATCCATGGAAAATGTACTTTGATGGTTCTTTAATACATCAAGGATCTGGGGTAGGGTATTGTTTATCACTCCTGAAGGTTACAAGACACCTAAGGAATACAAATTGATGTTTCCATGCACAAACTATATCTCAGCATATGAAGCATTGGTAAATGGTCTCAAGCTAGTCAAGGAATGGAAAATCATAGAGTTACATGTATATGGTGATTCTCAACTCATCATCAATCAAGTAAAGGAAGAGTACCAAACAAAATATGAAAATTTGATTCCCTATAAGAAGATGATCAAGGATTTGAAGAATTAATTTGTTTTTATCACATTTCAATAGATTCTAAGAATAAAAAATAAATCTACAGACTCTAAGGAAACACTAGCATCCATTCTACAACAAGAGGAACACCAATTCCGCTATGACTTCTTGGTGGAAGAATTACCCTTTCTTGCATTTGATACAAAAAAATCCCAAGTTATTTGTGCCCTAAACGCCTGAGACCAATCTAAATATAGCAATATAGCTACCTATCTTATGAATCAAACCTTACCTAATGGCCTATCCAGAAATGAAAAATGAGCTCTAAAGGAAATCAACGAGTTATGTACTCATTACTACTAACTTATATAGACGAGGTCTTGATGGAATACTACTTAGGTGATTAGAAGAAGAAGAGTTCGATCATGCATTAAAAGAGGTCTATGAAGGTGTGTGTGGATCTCACTTAAATGGTTTTTCATGAGCTAAGAAACTTCTAAGGGTTGAGGATACTATTGGCCTACAATGGAAAATGATGATGTTCAGTATGATAAAACATGTCAAAAATGTCAAACACATGGAAATCTTATCCATGCTCCAGCCAGGGAGCTCATACCATTTATCACACATTGGCTATTTCAACAATGGGCCTTTGATCTTGTTGGACAAATTTATCCCAATTCTTCAAGTGGACACAAATACATCATTACAACCACTGAGTATTTCACAAAGTGGGTCAAAGAAGTGTCACTAATTAAATCCACTGGAAAACAAGTTGCTATGTTCATATTGAACTACATCATCTATAGGTATGTGATACCCTCATCTATTATAACAGACAATGGGGGGAAGTTCAAGAACTAGGACATTGAGGATCTTTGTACATAGTTTCACATTACTCAACATTTTTATTCAATCTATTATCCTCAAGTTAATGGAAAAGTTGAGGCTTTAAACAAGAACATTCTCAAAATTCTTAAAAGAATTGAGTAAATCTGGCAGAGACTAGCATTTACAATTGAATCTAGCACTATGGGCTTACAGAACAAGCGTTAGAACACCAATAATAGCCACACCATTTTATCTTTTCTATGGTGTAGAGGTATTATTACCAAATGAAGTGGATATTTCTTCTTTGCGAGTATCTCTTCAAGGTCTTGTAAAAGATGAACAATACCACATAGATAGGGTTCAAGAACTAGAACTGTTAGATGAGCACAGACAACAAGCGTTCAATCAATTGAAAGTCTATTAGAAAAGAATGTCAAAAGGGTATAACAGGAAAGTAAATCCATGACAATTTCAAGTGGGGGATCTTTTTCTAAGAGAGAATCCTAAGAATTAACTAAACATAGAACAAAAAGGCAAGTTTGAACCTAACTGGTTGGGTCCTTATGTTAACAAAACATTTTTTGGGATAGGAGCTTATCAGTTAGCTACACCCGAGGGAGATGTTATTCCTGATCCTATCAGTACCCTACACTTGAAGTGGTTTTATTCCTGACATCTAGCCGAAGGGATTGTACAATGAAATTAATCTTGAGAAAATACCAAAAAAGTGAAAAATTGATCTTGAAGAAAGTAAAAAACAATGGAAAAGAGAAAAATAAAAAATAGTGGAAAAAGTCCTGAAAAAAGGTATTCTTGGTGAAAACCTAGAAAACAGGTGCCTTGATACTAAAAAAAAAAGAGAAAAAGATAAAAGTAAAAAAAAATGAAAAACAAGAAAAAGGGCCTTGGTGAAAACCTGGCAAATAGGTGTCTTGGTAGCCAAAAATAGAAATTTCCCAGGTGGTGAAAACTTGGCAAACACGCGTCACTTGTAATTAGAGTGCTAGCTATCAATGCACTGCTTGCACCAATCCTTCATGATCATATCTTTGCTATCGGTTGAATCTGAAATCCTCACAAATATACTTTCCTTTCCTTGAATTTGTCTATGTTGGCATCTTAGGGATAAACATTTTGCATTGGGGGCGTCTCAGCTAGCTTGTTCAGTCAGTGGTTTTTGGCTGCTAGGCCATCCTAGGTCCTTTTCTAGGAAATTTTTCCACTATAAATAGTATTTCTTCAATACTTGAATCACAAAAACTTGGTCACTATCACAATCAAAGATGTTTCTTAGACACCACCTTCATATACCAGACATTGTACTAGTGTTTCTCAACACTTTAAAATCCTACTACTTTTTTTCAACACTTTACTCGAGCAATGTTTCTCAATACTCCATTGGATTGGAAAAACAACATCACCTTTTATTTAAAGTGATGTCTCCCATGCCCGTCATGATGCCTCTTGTGAAGCATCTTGCTTTTGCATTCGCGCCCGCCAGTCTTTCTCTGCCCTCCATAGTTGCAAAACCTTGTCTGGGAGTTGATTCTCCTACAGTTGCTATTTCTTGGGATTCTTTAGAAGAGGCTGCTATTGCGGCTGTGGCTGTTAGGGCTCCCAGCTTTGGCCAAGTCTGTTAGGGTTGCATCGGATGGTGCCATTATGGCTAGGGTTGTTGTTGGTGCTTCTAAGGCAGCCATTTTTAATGCTGGGGTTTCTAAGTCTAGAGGGGCTGCTCAGAGTTCTTTGGGGCCTATTCCTTTTCCTATGGCTACTCACATCACTCTTTCTTTGGGGGAGGATATGATTGTGGAGATAGAAAATTCTTTGTCTACTCTCTCCAACCAGGTGGTTATTTGCAGTTTTAGGGGTTTTTTACCAAGCCTCCCAGAACTTCATGCTTGGATTTCCAAGAACTAGGAACCCATTATTTATGGTATGGTTCATATCTTCCCTCTCGCTAAGGGATTTTTTGTTGCTAAATTTGATGATATGGAGGATAGGAATCACATTCTTTGAAGCCATTTTTTTAGGTGGGATGATTGATTTGTGCTTATGGTTAAACCCTGACATGAGGATTTCAAATTTTCTTCTGATACCTTCAAAAAGATGCCTATCTGGGTGAGGCTTACAAACCTCCCTCTTCATTTTTGTGTGGACTCTCTCTTGGAGGAGGTGGGTGAGGCTTTGGGAGATTTCTGGATGGTGGATGTTGAATCTACTGACATTCTAAATTCTACCTATGCCTGTATTTTGGTAGATATTGATGCCTCTAGGGGCTTACCTATAAAGATCAAGATTTTCTCTCCTAAGGGAAGATGGATTCAGTCTTTGGATTATGAATAAATTCCCTTTAGATTCCGAAGATGTTTCCAAACTGGTCATATTGCTGCAAAATGTGGTTTGGGTAAAACCAAGCGCCATGTTTCATGGTAGAAAGGTGCCTCCTCTCAACACTACATGGTTGAGAAGAGCACCTCTCAATGAATTTTCTCTCAGGTAGTTGCTCCAAAATCTTCTATCATTCCCCCTTTGTTCAACGCGGGAAAGGTTTCTACCTCTGGCAATGTGCAGGTTTCTATTACTGGCTCTGATTCATGTATTACTGAAGGCTCTTCAGAGGATGTCGTGGTTCAGACTGGTGATGCTCTCCTTTTGGGTGATGCTAATGCTATCTTTGAATCAACTATCCTATTTTCTGATGATGTGGGTTCTACTATCCTTGTTTCTCCAAGGGGGGAAAAAGGGTATGGTGGTATCCTTGTTCCTATCCCAGCAGTAGATGTTGGTTTGGAGAGCCCTATCTCTCAGGTTTTTGTGGGCTATTCCTCTTTGGATTGGCATAATATAGATGAGAAGGTGGAGGAAGGATGGACAATAGTTAAAGGAAAGAAATTAAAGTCTTCCATGCCTTCTTTTGATATGAACTTACGTTCACATAAGAGTGGGCATAAATGTAAATCTTGATTGCCCTTTGTTGTGGTTTGGTGGTCGGTATTCTGTCTCTTTTTTGAGGGCATTGTTCGTTCCCTTTGGGTTGATAGGTGGTGATCCACAGTATTTTTTTTTTCCTCTTAACGCTCTATCTTTCACTAATCTTGTATAAGGTTTTGGGTCCTTTCAAAACTTGTTTTTACTTTATCAAAACACTCCATTGGATTGTAATTGATGATATTATCTCACTCACTCAGACATAGACATACATTACTTAATTCTAAGACTTAATTGATGATATCTTCATTGTGATTAAATAATGAATCAAAGGTGTTCCTAAAAACCACATAAACACATATTGACTGATCTTGATTTGATTATGAATTTTTTCATGTTTTGATGATGTTTCAAACTAGGGGCATATAAATAGTTATGAATTTTCTTTGACTGATTATAAATTGATGCTTGTTATGTCTTCCAAGTTACTCCATGACGTATATTAAATGACAAGGAGTCAAAAGGACAAGGGGCATAATTTTTTATTTTTCTACGTATGGTGATTTCTTCAATGAACCTATACATTTCCCCTAATCTGGATGTTTACGATAAGATCTTCCAACGTGAGTGGATAGCCTCATATATCTCGATCCTTTTTATGTGTAAGTTATGGTGAGGTAGAATCAATTTCCTTGTCTATTTCTAATCAAATTCTAAGGTGTACGAAACATTATGTACCCAAGGATATGAACATTAAAGGTCATTGTGGGTTACACATCTTAGATTGCACATGAACAGAAGGTGATTCTTAAATCAAAAGGAGATAACCGACAAGTCACTCGGGCCTCTATGCCTTCAGGCTTAGGTTTATTTTTGACATTACATCCAATTAAGGTAGTATTCATACTCTCATGATCCTTCCTTGGTATCAGTGATAGTAATACTGACCATAGATGTCTGTTACACAAACACCCTATGACGATAAAATGATAATGTGTAAAAAATTAGTGATAGTCCTAGAAGTATGCATTTAGTTTCATTTAAGTTTGCATGATTTAATTAATAGCATAAGTAATTGAGCTCAAAATGATTTATGGTTTCATTCAACTCCAAGTTTTTCTACTTAATCTATGTTACTGATATATTCATGTTGTTGCATATCCATTGCATTCATAATGGGAAAAGCAGAAAACAAAAAAATAAAGCATTCAAGTGTTGCATTTCTACATTCTAAGTGCGTCCATACATATATTTGCATAATGAAAATCTCAAAAACACACATCTGCATATTCACATAGAATCATTAAACACATCTATATATTAGTGAAAAATAAAGAGCATAAATGATGTCATCACATGAATCTGATCTACATAATCACAAAGACCAAGTACATAATCAAAGTATGAATTGCATCTACACATCTATCACATACATCAGCTATCAACATGAAAAATGATACACATATAAGAATTAGAAGCTTCCATCTCATATACATATCATTCAATATCAGATCAAAAATGTGGGAATGTATCAACATTATCAAAAGACCATAATCAACATATACACATGTATCGATTATCAGAGTACAAAAAATGATCACATAAGGATCAATGCAAAAAAATATCTAGAATCAATAGGATCATGTCTGACTACCACCCTTTTCTTGATTAGGAGGAGGAGGATGTGGTGGAGGCATATATCCCTTTGACTACTGAGCTATCACAGAATACAATGGTACCCTCTGAGGCTGTGGAACAACTACACAATATAAATAAAATTCGTATGGTTCTCTCTACCCCTGATGTGTAGCGGTGCATGGCTGCAAATCTTTCTCAGATCTCATCCTCTCAAGCTTCCTATCCCTGTCAGCCTACATTGTCTCTAATTTCATAATGTGAGTATCTAACTTGTCCCATTCTTTCTCACACTATGATAATGGATTTCCATCTCTACTTGAGTCTCTAGGAGGATCCTGTCCAAGAGGTCTGCCTCTACCACTTCTCTCACCTTTTAGGTCTCTGACCTGATGATCTATGTTGCTACTTCCTAGTTAGTAGTGGACCTAGATCCATGTGTGGAGGTATGAACTTGACATGAGTGCCTCTACCCTCTTCTCCACCATCCCTATCATCTTCATCATCATCCCTGTCATATCGACCATGTCTCTGACCTCTGTCCGTAGGAGGGCCTTTTTTGCCTCTATCACCCCTCTCATGTCTCCCACCTCTCCCATCCCTCACACCTCTATCTACTATGCCTCCAACTCTCATGGGACCATCATCAAAAGGATCATAATCAAGGGCCTCCTCAATGTGAGGTACTATCTCATCAGGTACAGTAAACTATGGAAATGGAAACTGAACAAGGTGAGCACTATACACAACTATCACTCGTGCATTTGTCACTCCAGCCTAGTAATCCCGAATCACTACAACCATCTGTCTGATCTCTCTTTGTGTAGTCTCATAGGATAATCAGGCACTCCACTATGCCTCCTTATCATGGATCCATGAATATACAGTCAGATCATGTGGCATACCCTAAATCCTACCATACTGTCTCAAGATGTAAGTCACAATGAATCTCTCAATGATGTATCTAGTACACCCAATCAAATATCTTCTCTGAAATAAGTAAGGCATCTGTCGCTGATCAAAACCCCACTCCTCATAGTCTAGGTATGGTTTCCACTCAACCAATGTCACATTATCTAATAATCAACGCCAATATTCTAGCTTACCTAGGTGGGGCTACTGGACATAACCAGAATACATGTACACATATGGCTCCTCAAGTGCCCGTTGTCTGTCTACTATAGGCTGTATCACTAGGATGTGTTCCCAAACCCAGATTTGCAAAATGAGAATACCCACACTCATGCTTCGTGAATACTCATAGATAATCTCATGTAACTCTCTATACATGTGTGGTAAGATACAACTACCCCATCTGAATCAGTGAGTAGCACCAATCATCTGCTCTAGCATACCTACCCTCAAAAAATCATGTTTTCCTACTCTTACAGGAAGTGATCCTATTTTTCTTAGATGCGCTCCTATTTTGACAAGATGTGATGGGAAAAACCAGAAGTGATCATGTTTTCACAAGATGCGACTCTATTCATATTTTGGCCAAAAACAACCAAAAATGATTGATTGTTGGTCGACAGAATCCGATCCTATTTATACAGGGTGTAATCTAGAAATTTTTCATTTCCCAGATGCAACGCGAGATTTACTCACTAGTAAATTTTACCTTAAATTTCGATGAGAATTATTCAAATTTTCTACAATAATTGGTCGAATAAGCAACTAAAACTGTCATCAATCTTTTTTCGTCAAATTTTCTACATGGTAAATAATATTCAAAATTTTGACCCCATAACTGGTCGAATTATCGACTGCAACAATCCCTTGTAACTGGAAGAATAAGACGTCGCTCAATTGGTGTAAACGTCAAAATTGAGACCATTGTGTCATCAAATTATCCACCTAAATTCATCAAATCGAGCATGGAAGGTATAGCATCCTGGTCGATTTAGTCCATTTTGTCGTTGAATTATCCACCCAAATTCATTGAAAGGACTATCGATTGTATAGCATCCTAGTCAAATTTAGTACTATGTAAAGGATGAAATTTTGACCAATACTAACTTTTGTTTAAAAAAAATGTGACACCATTTTCAATATATTCCTACTTTTAGTTGAATATATTGCTTGTCTATAATTAGTATGCATATGTGAATCTATGAAGCTTTGATTTAGCTATTTTCTTCTATTTAGCACAATTAGATTATTTTTCAAGTAGGCCCATTTGAAATACACGTCCCTACTCTTTTTTTTCATGTTAGCATAGATAATTAAATTTTATAGTCAGTAAATTGGCTTCTACTAAACATTACTATTGGACTATGTGATGCTCTTGCAGCTTAGACAGTTCTTTAGTAAGTTAGTTTTGGCATGTTTTTAGTTTAGTTTAGGTATATATAATCTTTTAATTTTCATATGTTATTACTTATTATTAATTGTTTGAGAACTACTCAATTCATTATTTTGCATTAATCATTATTGTTCATAGTTTTATTTCGTTAAGTATATGGTTTTCATTGCAATTTTCTTTTTAACACAATAGATGACAAGCTAAGTAAAAGCATGCACATATAGTGCTAAACCTTGACATGCCTACGTCCTTTGGTTGATGTTTAAATATATTGTATTGTCCATAAGAGGTTTTTTTGTCAGATAACCTATCTTTGAGTTTATGGAGAAGGAAATTTGTCAAACTCAAGATTGATGAAACCTCAAGGGACGAATCGGCCTGATTCCACATCACTTTACTAGCACTCTAGTGAGCTAGAGAGATCAATTAATTAAAGTGGATATAAGCTTAATGTGACAGAAAAATGCATAAAATATAAGTAACATTATGCTACTAAGAGATTAAAAAATATATATAGTCTACGAGAAATGAAAGAGAATTTGATTAAGATCAACTAGTGGGCTTTATTATTTCATTGTCTTAAATACTTGTACCAGTCAAGGACTATAGTGATTAGTTGATTCACACCATTTCAAAGTACATTGCTAAGGGAGAATCAGATTACCACATAACACAAGCGAAAGCTACATGTCAAGATAAAGTTGAATGATCTACAAAGCAAGATCGATGTTCTTCAAACAAAACTGTGGTAGATTTAGTGCACTATACTAAAAAATTTGCATTTATTCTGTAGCTAAGAAGACTTTAATTTAGAAATCATTTAGTCATAAGTGGAAGGATCAAAATTATAGCTTTGGATAGCATTCTTAGAAAATAATTTAGACACAAATCAAAGCTACATGTCTGGATAAAGTTGAACAATTTAGTAGATTTCCTAAAGTTTAGACTAAAAAATATGCTCTACTTTGTAGCTAAGAAGACTTCACTTTTAAAAAAAACATTTCAAGTTGTGACCAGAAAGATCAAAATCACATCTTTGGTTAAACATAAACAAGAAATTTTAAATTGAGATGGTTTTCATTCAAAGTTCAGACTAAAAAATATGCTCTACTTTATAGCTAAGAAGACTTCAATTTTAAAAAAATTTCATGTTGTGACTAGAAAGATCAAAATCACAGCTTTGGATAACATAAACAAGATATTTTAAATTGAGATGATTTTCATGTCATCTAATGACAGTCTAAGCACATATAATTGACCAAACTACAAAAGGTTCACACACCATCACAAAGTACATCACTTGATGCAACGATCAGCTAGAAACATCCCAGAACACACAAGCATTTCTCAAGAATTTTTCATCATCCTAAAAGATGAATATATTTTCAATTTCTTCAGATATCATTGGAAAGAAAAAGCAGAAAAATATTGAGAACCCAAAAAATGAA
>MU228190.1:608889-647003 GCA_018584345.1 Thuja plicata | reverse complement strand
CTTGGATTCACTCCCTTTCCCTTACTTGTTTGTCCTCTTGGATTACCTTGCCTCTCTTGCCTTCTCCTAAGATTATCCTCATCTTTCATAGCCAATTTGAAGCACTCCTCCAAGGTTCTAGGTGTAGACATGCTTATCTCATCCTGGATATTGTATATCAATCCCCCAAGATATCTATCCACCTTCTCTTTCACATCTTCATCATGAGATGCCCTGATGTCAAGCTTGTGGAATTTCTCTGTATACCTTGAGACATCCATGTCCTTTTGTCTCAGTCCTTGCATCCTCTTATATAACTAAACTTTATAGTCTCCAAGAAGGAACTTTTACTTCATCTTCTCCATAATTATTGGCCATGATGAGATCTTAGACCAACCCTTCTTCATCCTGTCAGCCTGCAAGTTATCCCACCATAATAATGCATGTCATTTCGTTCTAGACTTAGCAATCTTAACTTTCATTCTATCTTCAACATCATCACAATCAAAGAAATTTTCAAGAGCACTGAACCAATCCAATAAAATTCCATCATCCATCCTCCCATCATACATAAGAAGTTCAAATTTTACCTTTGAGTCTCCAAGCTTTACTGCCTTCAAGATTCTTTCCAATCTTGCATCCTCAGGATCAACAGGTTCCTCTCTTACTACTGCAAATCTTTGCTCATCTTCATGGTCTTCTCCATTTTCTTGTCTATCCACAAGGTCTGTCAACCTATTGAATTATTCTCTTAACATTCTATTGTCTGCCATCTGATCTCTTACTAACTTAGCAAGTTCAGCATTAGTGACCCTCTGTGGGATCCCCTCTTCTTCTCCTTCTGACATCTCTGAAGCAAAGATCTCAAAAGAAACTCCTCAAACCTTCACCTAGGATGATCCTAGGCTCTGATGCCAGTTGATTCTTGGAAGATATATTAGGGTTGTATAAGACATGTGTTGATGCTTTGAATTATTATTGTTTCCATTTCAATCAATTTGGATTGACTGTACTCACTAAATCTTTGTTTTTCTTAGTAGTTTTGACAAATTCTTCAATGTGAAAGCATCATTCCATGAATTTGATTTATTTTTCTTATGTAATGATGCATATTTAACATGTACAACATTTTACTAACATTATATGTTGCAGAAGAGTTGATTCGATATGGTGATCACCAAGAATAGTGAAGAAATCTTGATGAAATTGCTTGCTAGAGTGCAGCAGCAAGAGAGCTGACTTAAGGAGGGCATGTTTTTGTTTGAGGAAGAAAAATTATATGTCCAATTCATGGTTAATCCTGAAGGAGGGGTTTTGGAAGTGAGTGGAAGGGTGAAAACTAGAAGGCCCTAGTTTTTGGAGCAATTTGGTGAGGGTATGATAGAAACCCCATAGGGAAATGTGATATTTCCAAACCAATTTGATAATCCTTAGTTTTAGACCATTTATAGACTCTGTGAAAACTGGCATGTCAGGGAAGCAAATATAAATGCTACTTCCTTTGTAAATGCACCCAAATTAGCTCTCTTGTAAACAGTGAACATTCAATTTTTGGGATAGTTAGTCCAAAGTACCAATGCCAAATCTTTTGATATGTTGTGTATAAGGATAATGGGTATCTGAATATGTAATTTATTTGGGAAGTGTATTGGGAAAAAAAAAAGTTATTTTGGAAAAACTCGTTGGTTAAGGTTGCAGGATAGAGAGCCTAACGTGTGGATTGAGGGTAAGATCTTGGAGTAGGACTTCAAGAACCACTTGAAAATTTTTGGAGTCATATTTTAAGGCATATTGAATCCCTATAACAACTTTAGATCCCATTTGGCACTATTGGCCACCCTTACATTGTTTTGGTCCTATGTCCTTTGCCAGGACTTCTAGGACTTATAATATTTAAATTAAATTGTTTATTACATATTGCCATTATTGGCCTCAATATATCTCAATTTAATTTTAGGAATTCTTTAGATCTACTACTTCCATTTGGTTCTAAGGTGGAATTAGGTCTTTGGAGAGGTGCTCCTGCACCATTTTCTTTAAATCTAATTGGCGAGAATTGTGGATAATGCAAATATCAAGAAAATCAAGAACCTAACAACGGTGATATCATGTCTGTAAAGAGACAAATTAATTCATTACAAATTGAGTGGGTGAATGAATGAAAAGAGGATGCTGAAGGGAAACTGATGAAGAGAAACTTCATAAATTCCTAATCAATCAAGCTGAGGAAAGAGCTAAAGTTTTCTATGGACACCAAGCAACAGAGAAAAACATTATGAAGCAAAATTAAAGTGGAGCAAAGGTATTAACATAGATATATGGATCAGATTAGTTTTATGAGATTATAGTAGATCTGAAAATCTGCAAGTATAAGTTGTATATGTGAATAGATCATACTATTTTAGTTTAACCATTGATTCATAAAGTCTCTTAATTGAGTGGCATTTAAAGATCCTTTCTATATTGAGATACATCCCAAGGAGTATCAAAAATTTTGATCATAAAGATAGCATGAGATGCCAGATACCTATTGATAGGAAAAGTGAGTGTTTGATCAAGGAAGGTATCATAGAGATGACCACTATCAAGTGACAGACTAAACTTTTAAATCCTCTAACAAGGTCACACCTAACAGTGTGTTTTTAACCTTGAACAGGGTTGGTAATTCACCGAGCTCACTTTAGAAGAGTGAAATTTTTGGGTTAGCGGTCCCAAGAGGTTTTTCCCTTAATAGGGTTTCCACATTAAAACTCCATATGTCAATGTGTTTATGATTCATTACTTTAGTTTTTTCATTACACACAGCTTAACTGGATTGATCGGTATACTCTAGATAATTTACTGTCTTTTGGTAAATTAACATACTGCTATTTGGTAAACATACAGTATAAGGTTTAGAAAAGCATTCCGAGCAGTAGTAATTTGATAATTGTATTTGAAGGCATTTATCTTATAGGACTGAAGATAACTAGAGGCTTAATATTATGGTAGTAAGTTTTTGGGTTGATTATTGGAATATTTTTGAGGCCACTAATTCACCCCCCTCCCAGATATTAATAATAATTGGTATTAGAGCTTGTGTGTTTGGAAAGGGAGTTTAACAGCTCAGTCAAAATATCACAAGATGAACAAACTAGATGTGCACATGTTGAATAAAGACAACTTTGCATCATGGCAGAGTAGAATAAGACTCCACCTATAAGCTATTGGAAATTATATTGTTCAATACTTAGATATTAAATATGTGTTTCCCACATGACCTCACACTCTTGATTAATTAAGACTAAAGCATGAGCATAACTGCATGATGATAGAACTTGCATCATCACTCTCCGATGTTGATTTTGAAGATTTCAAAACCTGCACCTCTGCAAAGCAAATGAAGGATAATTTGAAGCTGGTACATGGAGGAGATGCTAATGTACTAAGAGAAAAGGAAGAAATCCTAACAGGGAGGTTTGATGACCTAAGGGTGAAAGAAGGAGAAAATATCACTCAGTATAGCTGCAGAATCAAAGAGGTAGTCAATGCTATCTGAGGAGTTGGAGGTGTACTTGAAGAGGAGATAGTGGTAAGTAAAATCTTAAGAACCTTACTACATGTATATGCTATTAGAGTTTCTTCCATTCAATAAATGAGAGCAGTTTCAAACAATATAGTTACTCCAGATAGTCTGATTGGTTGAATAATTTCATTTGAGATGAAAAACTTGATAATAGTGTCTTACCATCTATAGAATCTACATTCAAATCTTCTTTAAAAATAAGTAACTCAAGTCATAGACATGCTATTAGAAATGATAGTGATAGTGATAATGAGGATAAAGGACTTGATGAGATTGAAGCACTAATGGAAAGATGATTACAGAGAGGTAAAGGTAAATACAAAGGTAAATTACCACTTGTATGTTTCAATTGTAAAGAGACTGGACACTTTGCTGCAAGATGTCCAAATAGAAGATGACAAAGAAAATGACAGATCATATGAGAAGAAGTTTGATAGAGGTGATAATAGAGATTACCAAAGCAACCGACAATCTAACAAAAAAGATACCCAAGACTACAACAACAAAGGGAAAAAAGATTGTTACCTAGCTAAGAACAGAGCTGATGACATTGACACTGAATCAGAAGAAGACATCGAGATGGTATTTGTAGCCATGAAGGATGATTCAGATGAAGATAAACAAAGGTATGTAGAAACTGTACTCATATCTAAAGTTAGTAAAAATGGTGTCTAGATCATAGATAGTGGATGCACCCACCATATAACCGGCGATAAACAAAATTTTGAGACTTTTGAATACTATAATGGTGGTTCAACGAGAATGGGAAATGATACACCTTGTACAGTCAAAGGTAAAGGAACTATAATGTTGAATAACCTGATCAAATGTGAAAATGCTTACTGGGTAAAAGGATTGAATTATAATTTTTTAAGTGTTTCACAACTGAATGATTCAGGTCACAGAGTAGCATTTGAAAATAATAAGGAAAAGATATTTAACGAATCAGGAAGATTGATTGGTACTGGTGAGTAGACAAAAGGTAACCTTTTCTATCTTGATGACACTAACACCACTTGTTTAATGGCTAGAAACAAAGACATATTGTTGTGGCACAAAATATTGTGTTATGTGAACTTTGAAAACATGATAAAGATAAGAAACAAAAGGAATGTTAGAGGCTTACCGAGCATGACTAAGCCCAAGCATATCATGTGTAAAAACTGTCAAAAAGGTAAGATGAAAAAGTCTAGTTTCAAGAGTAAAACCCATACATCTAATGCAATTCTAGAATTAGTCCATACAGATCTATGTAGACCCATGAGTACAAAGAGATACTATGGAGATAGGTATTTTATTCTATTTATTGATGATTATTATAGAATGATGACAATCATGTTCTTAAGAGATAAATCATAAGCATTTAAGATATTTAAATGGTATAAAAAAATGGTAGAAAACAAAGTGAAAAGAAATTAAAATGCTTAATGTCAGATAGAGCAGGGGAATTTACTTTAGAATAATTCACTAACTATTGTAATGAGCATGGAATTAAAAGATAGGTTTCTGCGCTGAGAACACCACAACAAAATGGAATTGCTAAAAGGAGAATTAGATCAATTGTTGACTGCGCAAGAACATTGATGATTGAGAAGAGCATCACTCAAACTTTCTGGAGGGAAGCTGTCAGTACTACTGTCTACACATTAAACAAAGTAAAATTGAATAATGACACAAAGAAGACACCCTATGAGCTTTGTTATGGTCATAAATCCAATGTAAGTTACTTTAGAATATTTGGTAGTAAATTAAATATATTTTGAAGGATTATAGAAATGGAAAACTTGAATCCAAAAGTGATGAAGGTATATTTCTAGGGTACTCAACCAAAAGCAAAGCTTATAAATGTCTTAAAAGATCATCTAAAAAAATCATTGAAAGTGCAAATGTGCAAATAGATGAATTTTTAGAAAAGAATGAAAAGGAAAGAAGAAAAGAACCAGAGGAATACAACAGGTTTGTTTATACAGAACCTGACACTCTACCTGAGAAATAATGTATCACTCCTGAGAAACAAATTATTGCACCCGAGCATCAGGCTACAATTGCCAAAAATTAGGAAAATGCTCAAGATGATGTTCTGACAATGGAGAAGAGAATGAAGATCAAGAAGATAATCAGAATTATTAACATAGAGCTGAACCAAAACTTTCCAAGTATGTCAGAAGACATCATCCATAGAATCAAATCATAGGAGACAAGAAGACTAGAACAAGAACAAGAAGTAAGTCACTAAACACTAGATGTTTAATTTTTTCTTTTGAGCCTAAATCTGTTAATGCTAGACTTGAAAATGAAGAATGGTTCAGTGCTATGAATGAAGAAATAGAAAAGATTCAGAAGAACAATACATGGACACTAGTAGTGAAACCATATGACAAGAATCTCATCGGTGCCAAATGGATATTCAGAAACAAGCTAAATGAGAAAGGAGAAAACACAAGAAACAAAGCAAGGTTAGTATGCAAGGGATATGCACAAGAAGAAGGTATTGATTATGGAGAAACCTTTGCACCCGTTGCTAGAATAGAAGGAGTTAGAATCTTACTTGCTTATGTTGCATTTAAAGGATTCAAGGTATACCAGATGGATGTCAAATTTGCATTCCTAAATGGAATACTAGAAGAAGAGGTATACATTGAACAACCAGAAGGGTTTGTTGATCCAGATAAGATAAACATGGTATGTAGACTACATAAAGCCTTGTATGGATTGAAACAAGCACCTAGAGCTTGGTATGAAAGAATTTACTCATATGTCATTAGCATAAAATTTGTTAGAACAAGTGAAAATAGCAATCTGTACTTGAAAGAAGATATCGATGGTAATGTTTTGATTGCTGAAATTTTTGTTGATGATGTCATTTTTGAAGGAAATGAATTGTTATGCAAATCATTTGCTAATGAAATGAGAAAGGAATTTGAAATGTCTATGTTTAGAAAGATCAAATTTCTTCTTGGTTTACAGATTCTTCAACAAGATGTAGGCATATATATCACTCAGTCTAAATACATCAAGGAAGTGTTGAAGATATTCAAGATGGAAGATTCCAAACTAGTTGGAACACCTATGGCTACTAGATGTAAGCTGAAAAAAGAAGACAAATCCAATGAGGTAAATCAGACCTTATATAGATCAATGATTGGAAAACTAATGTATGTTGTTCATACCAGACCAGATATAGCACATGCAGTTGGGATAGTTGCAAGATTCTCTGCTAATCCCAAAGAATCACATATGACTGCTGTCAAGAGAATTATGAGATACCTAAAAAAAATTGAGGACTATGGCTTATGGTAGAAAAGAGAAGGACAATTTGAGCTACAAGTCTATACAGATGCTGATTGGGCTGGAAACATTGATGATCGAAAGAGCACAACTAGAGGAGCATTCTTCATGGGTGACAGACTTGTCACATGGATCAACAAGAAGCAAGGATACATCTCTCAGTCTACTGCAGAAGCAAAGTATGTGGTTGTTGCTGAAAATTGCTCCAATATTGCATGGATCAAACAATTGTTGGAAGGTCTAAATATGAAGATTCTTGAAACAGTAATTATCTATTGTGATAACACCAGTGTAATTAACATTTCTAAGAATCTAGTCATGCATGCTAAGACTAAGCATATTGCTATAAAGTATCACTATCTAAGAGAACAAGTGCAAGAAAAGGAAGTGACCCTGAAATATGTTCAATTAAAGGAACAATTTGCTGATATATTCAGCAAGCCATTACTAAAGGATACATTTGAGTACTTGAGACAGAGATTAGGGGTCCAACCATTACTGAAGGATACATTTCAGTACCTGAGATAGAGACTAGGGGTCCAACCATTATCTATCGGTCAATAAGATGACTAGGAGGTTGCATCAGCCTATACCAAATCTGAATATTAGTCATGTTGATGCAAAAACTGAGTTGAACATCAATAGATACACCTGTACACAGCAAGGTACAAGTAAGCACCAAACACTAGAGACATTGTATTGTTGTTGGATAGGGAAATTCAAGGAATATATTATGTAAAGGGATGGAACATGATATAGATGTTTTTTTTTTTGGCACTATTGTTAAAGGGAGAGATTATCTCGTTATCATTAGGAAGATATTATTCCATTATCATAAAGCGAGAGATATGATAAAGGGAGAGATTATCTCATTGAATCAAAAAGGGAGAGATTATCTCATTGATCAGAAGAGATTATATCATTATCTATGAAGTGAAGTTCCTGAAAATCAGAAAGAAAGAGTTAATCAATATTCTAAGGGAGAGAAATTGATTACAAATGAAATATCCATCTAAGGGAGAGAAGTAACAAAGGGAGAGAGTTCATACAAAGGGAAAGATTGTTGTCAAAGGAAAAAGAGATTATCAAGAAGAGGAAAAGTCAAGGTAGAGAAAATATCAAAACAGAGACATTAGATGCTACATCTATCTAGAGAATGGATTGAAGATTGAAGATAATCATTCTGCAAGAAACAAATCTAAGCTATTTTAGAGCTTATCGAAAGCTAGGCATTTGTAATAGTTACATTAGGAAAGATTGATGAAACTGTTATATTTCATATTGTATTAATAATAGTATAGTATGATAATGTAGTATGTTTCCATCAAAGCCAAAGGGAGAGATTGATGACATGTAACTAATTGAATGTTTGAAGATTTTAAGTTGATCACTGAAATGCAGAAGGATAATGCAAGACATTAAATCAGTTAATGGATTGTATTTTCATTGATGTCAACTCTATATAATCTAATAGGTTATAATATAAGTGTCAAAGACTTCAGAGAATCAGAGAGATAAATATTATGCTTTCAGTAATGCATAAAAGAAAAGCATTCACTATGTGACTTCAAACACTGACAACTAGTGGAACATGATAGACATAGATCACCAAAAGTCAAGTCACAGTGATGCCTGAGAAAGAACACTGATGAGCATTACCGATGAGCAGAATCACAAGAATAACTGACGGCCAGAAACATAGTGTAAACTGACAGAGAAGCCCAAGGATAACTGGAGTATTGACCAAAGCTATCAAAGAGTTAAACACTGAAATTAACTAAAGTCCAGAAAAGACAAAATATCTAGCTGGCAGAGCTAAATATGGACTTAACTAGTAGTTATCTTTGTTTTCATCGATAAGATAAAGCCAGAGATAAGTAAAGGATTTAAAGTTGTTTTGTCAAGTTGGCAAGAAGATCTCTGCTCAATAAAACGTGAGTTTTTCTTTAAATCTAATTGGTGAGGATTGTAGATCATGCCAAGATCAATAAAATCAAGAACCTAAAAATAGTGATATCATGTTTATAAAGAGAAAACTTAATTCATTACGAATTGAGTGGGTGAATGAATGAAAAGAGGATGCTAAAGAGAAATTGATGAAGAGAACCTTCATACAGTCTTTATCAATCAAGCTGAGGAAAGAGATAAAGTTTTCTGTGGGCACCGAGAAATAGAGCACAACATCACCGAGCAGAATTAAAGTGGAGAAAAGGTATTAATAGAGATATATTGATCAAATTAGTTTTATGAGATTACAATAGATCTAAAAATCTGCAAATGTGAAAAGATCACACTGTTTCAGTTTAACCATTGATTCATAAAGTCTCTTAACTGAGTGGGATTTAAAGATCCTTTCTATATTGAGATACATCCAAAGGAGTATCAAAAAGTTTGATAATGAAGATAGCATGAGATGCCAGATACCTATTGACATGCCAAGTGAGTCTTTGACCAAGGAAGGTAGCATAGAGATGCCCGATATCAAGTGACAAACTAAAGTTTTAAATACTCTAAAAAGGTCACACCTAACAATGTGTTTGTAACCTTTAACATGGTTGGATCTTCACTGAGCTCACTTTAGAATAAAAATTTTGGGTTACTAGTCCCAAGTGGTTTTTCCTTTAACAGGTTTTCCATGTTAAAAATACATGTGTCAATGTGTTTATGAGTAATTACTTTAGTGTTTTGCACTACACATAGCTTAACTAGATTGATTGGTATACTCTAGATAATTTAGAGTCTTTCGGTAAATTAATAGAATGCTATTTGGTAAACATACAGTATAAGGTTTAGCAAAGCATTCCAAGCAGTAGTAATTTGATAATTCTATTTGAAGGCATTCATATTATAGGACTAAAGATAACTAGAGGCTTAATATTGTGGTACTAAGTTTTTGGGTTGATTATTGGAATATGTTTGAGGCCATTGATTCACCCCCCCTCTCAGTTATTACGAACACCTTGATCATTTATAAAATCCATTAAATCCAATTTTCTATCTATCTAAATCTAAGAACCACCAAAATTTTCCTGATCCAAAAGAGGGGTATTGAAATCCCCCATGATAATCCAATTATCATTAGGAAACCTCTACCTAAAGGAAGTAAGATTAGTCCAAAATATCCTTCTAGAACTTTTATTATTAGGAGCATAAATGTTGGGGATAATCCATCAAAAATAATCCATAATGTGATTAAACCTAGTAGCCACATGGTTACCATCCTCCCAAACAAGAGTACCATGAATATAATTTTCATATCAAAGAGTCACAATGCCACCAGAAGCACCCATTGAACTATTGCCCTCAACACTAAAATTTTAAAAAATTTAATCCTTTCCACTCTCTCTGTGGGCATCCTAGTTTCTTGAACTAACAAAATATTTAGTTTGTGATCCCTACAAAAATTATGCAAAATATCTTATTTATGAGAGCTATTAAGTCCCTTGATGTTCCAAGACATAAAATTCATTTCTTACTTGGGGTGTTGTTTATAAAAATCTTTGGGATAGTTTTTTGAGCCCCATCTGCAATGTTTTGAAGATATTTCTTCTCATACCATTTGGATAGTTTTCTCCTTGAGCTCTTTGTAACTCCACAATCCACCTTAGTCTTGTTCCTTATAGACACTCCCAAGGAGGAAAAATTTGTATTTTTTCCTTTTTTCTTTTCCAACTTGGTAAAAGAAACATCCTCCTCCAAATTTGTCTCTTCAAAGCTCAAATTTTCTTTCCCCATAACAACCTTTTAAAAAAAATTCTTGTAGGAGGACAGAAGAGCGATATATTCTATATTTTAATCTAGAGCAGAAAATATATTGGGATTAACCCTTTCACCCAATTTCTTAGACAAAGATGTAGATCTAACCAACTCATAAATAGAAGGAAAAGTTAAGATAACAATCTACTAGGACCACTAAGAGGGCAAGCATAGAGTACTCATTTCCCCAATAGTATCACTCATAGGAATCACATGCTTTTCATCTTCATAGGTAGTCAAGATATCACCAGAAGCAACATCACTACCACACCTACCTAGAAAGGACCCTTCCATATTATCAACACCCTCTTGATTACAAGCCTTATTAGAAAAAGAGATCCTCTTACAATCAACCTCCTCACATTTTTCTTAAACTATGTGAGCATGTACTAGAGCCGAAAAACCATCATCTCCCTTCCCAATTTTTTTTGCATCCAAATGGTCACATTCTGGAACAAGAGTTCCTTCAACATCCTACGATGGAACTCCTGTAGTATGTATGGCTTTCCAAACTTTAGTCATCTAATCCTTATTTTTAGAGGTAGGTTTGATGGCTTTAAGAGGGCACTTCTTGGCCCAGTGCCCCAATTTCTTGGACCTATTTCCCAAGTTTAGAGACTAACTCAATGGGTGTAAGTGCACAAAATGGGGGACCAAAAAGGGGTTATCAAATGCCACTTTTTTTTGAAATCATAAAACTATGAACTTTGATGAGATATTGAAGATACTTAGACTCAAAATTTGAAGATGCAACAACAAAAAGAGTTGTAGTACTCAAAATCTAGTTTCTAAACAAATAAATTACTTTGAAAATGGTGGAGATTAAGCCCCTCAAAAAGGGTGATCACAAAAGGTGGTCCTAATTTTTGTGAAAAAACATAACATAGCGTCTGGTGTGGTCCCTGTAAAATTTCAATTTTTTTTTTATTTTAATTTTGTTAATTTCTCTAATGAGAAGTTAACTAACAACACATAGTTTATCCCAGATTTTTTTGCTAGTTTTTTTTATAAACGTGTGATTTTTTAAAAACTTACAAAGTGGACACATCTCAAAAATGTGAATCTTGAGTGTGCTCCCCCTAGAAATAATTTAAAACTAATAAAAATCATTTTTTTAAGGTGTGTAGAATGGAGTCTAATTTCTAAAAAAGTAAGTTTTTTCAAAATTTGATCAATGAGCCAAAATATATTCCCAATAATAGTACCTGTTGAATTTTAAAAAAAGTAATACATACTTACAAAAGAAGTTAGAAATGAAAATCTTAACATAATCAAAATTCAAAAAACAATATTGATAGATATCTAACAGAGAGTTCTATAACATCTTGTTATCTACTTTTATCAATTTTGGATTGTGTGGAAACCTAACAGGGAGCACAGACGCAAAAAGGTAAATTTTTTGCACATTTTTTAGAAAACATGTCTCAGGCCTATTTGAATCATCCAAGCCTTTGAGTTGGATTCCCAAGGAAAATCCAAGCCTTAGGCCCGGTGTTTCCTAAAGAAGTTAAAAAGGCACATGCTATATGTAGAAAATACTCTACATATGGTGTACACAAAATTGTAAATATGTAACAAAGTATTATAAATCCTCTCTCTCTTTCTCTCTCTCTCTCTCCCCTTCTCTTTGTATCCTAGGAGTTCTAGGATACATTAATGTATGCTGAGGGGTCGTAAGGGGTCATAGGATACATTAATGTATCGTAAGGGGTCCTAAAGGGTCATAATTTTTCATAATGTGTCTTAAAGGGTCTTGGGATACATTAATATATCCTATGAAATCCTAGAATTCCCTAAGACCCCTTATGATCCCTTACAATGCCTTACAACCCCTTACCATACATTAAAGTATCGTAGGAGTCCTATGATACATTAATGTATGTTGAGGGGTCCTAAGGGGTCATAAGGGGTCCTAGGATACATTATGTATCCTAAAAAATCCAAAGATACAATAATGTATCTATATAACCCTAAACATTTAGCACATGTAAAAGGATTTGTTAGGACCTATTAGGTCCCATTTTAGTGATTTCGAGGTCCGAAAGCCCATTATGCTTAATCCCTATGACTTGTCTCTTCTTTTCCCACACCTATTCACTGTCTTCAATATTTTAGTTAAATTTGAGCTTGTTTTATGTGGGAAACATTGTGAATGTTGATATTTCCTTGGGGCACATCACCAATGGTGACATGCCCCTAGGGTTTTGGACCCAAATTTTACCTAGAGTTCGATATCAAGGTCTTCTTTTGAGGTTTTCAATTATGATCAGTCTATATCATATTTGAATCCCAAAATAGGGGGTTTAGTATAAAAGGACCTCTTTTCTCCTCATTGGAATCAGTCAATCAAGTAAAAGCATTTTGAAAATCAAGTTATCAAGATTTAAAGCAAGAAAGAGTGATTGATGATTTGGATTCTAGATTTGAGGGAAGCATACAATTCAAGATCACCAAGTATCCCTTTCTTCAAGATCCATCAAATCAAAGGCAATCTTCTCCAATTGATGCAAGTTTCTCTCCTATGATGGCCTAGTAGAGGAATTCTCCATCAAGAAAGAAGATTCATTCATCCTTCTCTCTCTCTTTCCTTGCATGTAGATATCAAACATATCTACATTCTAGACATTGGAGTGTTTTGGCACCTGCAAATTTTAAAGGAACTTGAGGTTTCAATATATGGTTTTAGTACAAAAAATTTAGCCAATTCAGGAAATGATTTGTTTAATATGTCACGCGGTCTCATTTTTTATTTATTTAAGAGTTCTATAGAAGGAGATGGATCTTTTTTTGAGAATTTAAGGGTTTTTTCCCTGCATGTACGAAATTGAGAAATAAGAGCTATTTTCATATTTCTCTGCATTGTGATATTATTAAGAGGAATGCTTACATGCATATATCCCACATTGGTCATACTAGGGAAGGGTTTAATGTTTTTACTCATTAACGCATAGAAAGGAAGTGCAAAAAGGTATGGCCCTTTTGGCAAGTGGTTAGCACACATTGTAGATAGTTGGCGATAGACAAGGATATTTTGTGGGCCCGTGTCCATATGGTGATGACATGGAAGAACTCGTAGCAAATCATAGAGTGTCACCTAGAAGGATGATTAAATAATGATGATATGGCAAGGTGATATGTGTAAGATAAGAGTTGTCTTGTCATGACTTTGTAAGGTAATGAAGCAGTTGGGAGGTGGAGTTGTGATGGTGTGCAAGAATGACGCGTGGAAAACATAAGGGAGATCACAACATTGTAAGGTGGATTAACGGTTATTGGTGGCGGTTGTGAACTTGCGAGTGGTTAAGAGAAATGCTTGTCGTAGGGCCACAAGCCATATTGACAGTTAAGAAAGAGACTTGGGACCATACGGTAAAATCAAAATATGTCAGTATTGCAACATCATAGTGGTATGTAGTGGCTAAGGTAACGTCTTGTGATATTGTGATAAACAGAGAATGTTAAGGTGTGGGGTTGCAATGTTAGGCTGTGGTCATGAAAGTTTCTTGAGAATTTTCATTAACTTGTCATGTGTCCACGATTGTAAAGGATAAGGAAATCAAATGAAAGCCTAGTGCTAAGATGACAAATAAGTAGATTCTTTAACTTTTCAGATTTTTTCATGTGACATGAGTGGCCATATGATAGTCAAGGTAGTATTGACTAAAGTTATCAATATTTTTTGGCTCTATTATTTCATTGATTGACCTTTTTTCTGTTTAAAGATGGGTTGCCAAAAATGGATAGCAAGGCGTGGTGCCAAAAATGGATAAGAATGTCAGGTAAATCTTGTAAATGGTCAATTTGATAAGACATGCACAAGAAACAAGGGATATTTGGAAGACAAAAATTTACAGAAGATCATAATGTTTTTAGTAAGAATTATTATGGATTTTGATGTCTCTAATTGTTTACTTCTATATGCATGTAGTTTTTGGAATTGAAAGGTGATTGTCAAAGTACATTCTACATAAGTGAATAAGGATTTAGATATTATAAGTATGACCTTTCCATGGCTTATTTTCCCAGATGTTAATGAAAATGGATATTGTTGAGGATAAGTAGTGTCTCTAAATACAAATGCAAAAAGAATATTGGGATTAATTGCATGGGAAAAAATACACCATAGTTCAAGGGATATTAAAAGGAAGATGGGTGGCTGAAGGGATATTAAAAGGTGAACTATCTTGAAAACTCACAAATCATGAGAGCTTCATCTTTTTTATACCCTTTGACTCAAATTTACTAGTTAGTTGGCTAGAGAAAAGAATGAGGAGATGTCAAGTACTTAGGTTTCTCTTTTTGAATTGTTTTCAGAATATGTCGATGCCCTTGGAAGAGCTTTGATGAGAATATTGCATCCTCACTTCTCTTGTATCACAGCCACATACTGTGCTATTTTTGGAAATAATGGGAAGTATGGACTGAGAGGGGAGGGGTGAATCAGTACCTCTAAAACTTTTATCTCTTTTAACCTTTATCCATTTAGTAATATATTGTATTGCCAACGATCTGTTCTATCCTATCTTTGTGTAACTTATATCAATTCATAAACTTAAAAAAACATGTAAAAATTCATAGAAACATTCATGAAATGTAATGACACATAACAAAAGATATGGTAACTCAGAAAACCCTTCTTAGAAGGTAATAACTATGGTGGGGATGACACCCACAAAAACTTCACAATCTGCAGATTAGAAGGGCTCGGTTAAGGCTTACAATTTGGTCACTTCTGATGATCTACCATATTAGGAGTATTATGTAGAGACTGGTTAAGGTCTACTCTATTAAGATCTTTAGCAACACTATTTAGTGTGCACTTAGTTAAGAGATTTACAAAGGATTGTTAAATCCACCTTTCTTGAAAGGATTTATTCTATTTGCTACACTTGTTAGAATGTAGATAAAAATACTCATTGACCTGAGTGCATACAATCTTCAATTTTTTATTACAAATCCATTCAAATCACATGTACAAAGTATCACCTTATGTGATTGATTAATACCTCTGTTGCTCGGTAGCCTTGATTCTTGGTTCTTGATAACCAAATTCATCTTTTGTTGTTTTTGCTTGAAAATATTAGTTTGATCCATAGATGTGCTCCTTGGCTATGTTCATTGTCACATACCTCTTTTGAAATGAATTATTACACCTCTTTATACAATAAATTGACCTAATTCAGTTTCACGTATTACAAAGATAACTCCATGATTGAAGGTTTACAACTTGACCTTAATCTCCTAGTCTACATGTTTTTAATAAGTTGGACTGATAAAAATAATTACAATTATCTTTCTTGTCCCTCAAGAAATGGTTTTAAATCAAATAAAAACTCTAAATATAAACATAAGTGTTTTATCTGACATGGAAGTCAGATCCACTTTTCTCAGGATATAACTAAATTTTGATGTCTGATGCTCGGGTTGCTCTAAAAGTCTTTCGGTGTTCCTTCTGTGAGCTATCTATTAGGTTCCCTTTCTTTGTTAGGTTCCTCTCTTTTCTTCTCTTTCAGTTTATAGTGTAACCTTCTTGTTGGGTTCCTTTGTATCATTTTTGGGTTACACTTTTCAGTTTACACTATAAAACTTGTGTCATCAGGTTTCTCTATACTTAGCACTTTCGGTCTGAAATGAAACCTGTCTTTCGATGTAGTGTTACCGATGGTTCAAAGAACTATTTTACCTTTGCATAATAATGGCAAAATTAATGTCTTCAATTTCCCCCTTTGACATTAGTATCAAATATTGATATGTGCAAAATACTAAACTATGTAGTATGTACACCATGTGTTTACCTTGTCATTTATGACTCCCCCTATGTATATGTTGGTATAGTATAGGTATGTACATGTACACTTTCCTATATACTATATTCCCTTTTCACCTTATCTTCATATCATTTTCCCTTTTGTATTATACATCATTTTCCCCTTTTTACTATATATTATGTACATATAATTTTCCCCCTTTTTTGATAGTAAGGGAAAAGGTGTATACTTACAACTTATCAAAAATATGGGAATGAGTATTCTTCATATCCTCCATCATCTTTTCCCATTTCTCCTTTAGGTTTTTAAGAGCCATTTTCTCTAGTGTAATTCTTCCATGCATATCATAGATGTTGTCTGCTACATACATCTTGGGGTTGGCAATTAACTTTCTTTCCAAAGTAATATGTTGTTGCAGAAGTGTGAGGTTTGCTAATAGCTAAGCCTGTAGCTTGGTAACCTCTTCTCTAAACTATGATTTTGCTTCCCAAATTTCTTTTCTTAACCTTTTGATTTCCATTATCTTCTCATAATCCAATTTGATTGCATTTTCATCTGTGGTTAGACTTTTATCACTTGCATTTAGATCGAAATTGAGCTTTTCAATCTTATCACTATTATCCTTAGTGAATTTCTCCAAAGTGCATAGCTTCTGAATTAAAGAAATAGCTTCAGTAATTATTGGATCTAATTCATTGGCAATTTTTGAAAGCTTTACCTTATATTTTACCACTTCTTGGCTGATCTTTTCTGTCAATTTATATTGGAACCTTTTTTTTTCTCATTCTTCAATAGCCTTTTCTACATCTACATTTTGAGTTGTGATGGCTTCAGTGAGAACCAAAATTTTATCCAAAATGTGGGAATTGTGATCAACATCAATGCCAGGATTTATTTGGCTTAAGATGTTTCTTGTGGTTTCTAGCATATTTGTGTTCTTTCCTTATCTTCTCCTACATTGCTTTCCTTTGAAATATCTCTCCATATTATATAAGAGATTCATAGTCCAATGTGGTTGGATCACACTTTGGTATTTCAATGATTTCATCAAGTGTGACCTCCAACTTACTCTTCTTGGTTTTCTTCTTCTTCTTCTTCTTTTGTAATGCACCTATATGCAAAACTATAGCAATTTTTTTTGCTTGGTCTGATGTGCTGGAGGAAGGCTTGGGTGCTGTTGTACATTTTTCCTAATGCTCAGGATTTTCTTGTCATTTTTATTTGAATGCCTCCTCATAAAACTTCGGTGTTCTTAGGAGTGGTATCAACTGTCTTATCTTGTTTACCTTTTTGTTTTTGCACTTCATTTGTATCTTTCATTTGTGCATCCTTTTGATTTGATCTTCATTTGTAACATGTTTTTCTTCACCAATGACTGTCTGTTCATTGATTATCTCTTTGTTTTCTTCTTCCCCTGCATCCTCGACTATGCTTGCATCCTTTTCAGGTGACTTCTCCTTTTTTGATATTATATTGATAGCTTCTATCAATAATGGTATTTTTCTTGGTATGTCTACCCATGTAAAATCGGTTGTTATGTCCTATTTGTCAGTTTGGTTTTGGACAACAGTGACATTTTCATCTTTATGTACTTCATCTACAGGATCTGCTCTGGTAATATCAATAATAGTATTATCGGGTCATGTCTCATCTACAATGTCCATATCCTTGATGGATTTTGTGTTCAATGATTCTTCATTAACATCCTCATGACTAATAAGAATATGTTCGGGGCTCTGTTTAGCCTGATCATCTTTATTCTTCTGCTTATCGGTAAGAGCTATTTGTGGCTTGAGACTTGTATTCTTTTTAGGTATATCAAGTATCTTTCTGAGTGTTGTGAATAGGGTTGGAGTTTCTCTGCAATCTAGTCACTTTGTGCTCTGGTTTTGTTCTGCTTCTTCGCTCTAGTCGCTTTGTAAATAATGAGCTCTTCCATCAATTATTTATAGACCTTTGTCTTAAGTCATGTCATAAATGAACAACCACTTCTCAGTGTGTGAAGATAGAGTTGTCGGGTGATACACAAATAACATTCTCGGTGAGAACGTGATGCTTTGGGGCAACTTTCAACTTGTTACATTCACTGATAGATTTTGGTGTATGGAGAAGACATCATTGTCAACTCACCTAATTACTAATGGTTCTCGGTTTGTACTTGGAAACTTAGATTTATACGTTAACCAATGATTCTCAATAAGTATTGACAACTTAGCTCTGTACGTACACTGATACATTTTGGTATGTATTGACCGATGAGATTGTTTTCACAGTATAACAAGTAATACCATAGTGCATCTTTAATCATGTTGATTTGGTATTTTAACTATGTATAATGGAACTGATGCAAAATATAACTTGGTATAATGCAGTTCCATACTTGTTCTTCTTAGGTAGGGGTGGTGATGTCACCAGATCCATTGGATAAGGTGTCACCATTTGCATTGCTCAGTCTAGCTTCATCAGTGTTTGTAGATTTCCTCCACATTTTGTTTCTCATCTTCCTGATGTCTTCAATGGTGTTTCCATTGGCAAAGGTGCTGATCTCTGTCACTTGATCTCTGCAGTCTTTCTTTAGATGACCAACTTTATGACATTGTAGACATGCCATTCCTAAGTTAGTCCAACTCCTAGACTTTCTTGTCCATTGTCTCATACAGTTTTCAGCTATGTGACCAAATCTTCCACATGCTGTACAGTTTTCCCATGTGTTGTAATCCCAAACATATGAGTTACCAACTCTTTTCAGTTGATAAGCATTTTCTTGATCTTTAGGCTTCCATTCTTTCTTTTTATTCTTCCTATATTCAAGAGATGTGTCCCCATGCATTTTGCAAGAAGGACAGTATTTGTCCATGTAGGTTTCCTTCTTTGGTTGTTTCACCTCAGATTTACATTCATATGCTTTATGTCCTTTCTTGTTACATTTATAACAAATTCCTATGAATGAAGGTGTGGATTTAGGAATACCTTTCATTTTTCTCTTGCACAAATTTGATGTGTGGCCAGGCCTTCCAAAGTGATTGCATGTTAGATTTATGGGTCTCAAACTCGTGTAGACATTCTTTGGATTAGCTTGGTTTGGTGATTCTTCATTTCTAGTATACCCTAGTCTGATATTATTGTTGACTCTTCTTTGTCCATCCAGAAAATCATCCATCCTTTTGGTGATTTCTTCAGCTCTCTTGATCATGTCAACATTATGCTATTTCTGAATTCTTACTTCATGTTTCAACTTTTCATTTTCTTCTCTTAGCTCACCGATAGCTTCTATTCTTTAAATGATTTCTATGTTCATTATGTTTGCCTCCTGAATCATAAGAATAATATGATTTGTGATCTCATGATTATGTTCTGTAAGTCTTTGTATTTCTGACTCTTTTTCTTGTAGCTTTTCAATAATCTTCCTCCTGTCATCAATAGCTTTTCAATAATCTTTCTTTCTTTCTCAGCTTGTCTAGCATTGTTTGTTACATCAATCATTCTTACCATGTGTCTCTTGACCCATTTGCAGAGATTTTAATTGTCCAGCCAGATATTGATTGATTTCATTCAGACTTGTGATGCTTTCTTCAAATGTGTCTGATGCTTTTCTAGTTGTAGATCCTGAAGACTCAAATAGATCATGTATCTCTTCCTCATGATTGTTTTTTTCATTACAACGAGATTACATAATATTTCTTTCATCTAGAAACTATCTCATCTTGATTCTAGCTTCTTTATAGTGCTCATAGAAGATCTGAATTTCTATCTTTTGATTCTCAATACTCTTGTCAATCCTGTACTTCTTCATTGTATGATCTTTTTTCTTAAGTATTTAAACTTTTCCAAATAAGAGATCTGGCTCTGATACCAATTTTTTGAAATAATGGGAAGTATGTACTGAGAGGGGAGGGGTGAATCAGTACCTCTAATTTTTTTATCTCTTTTAACCTTTATCCATTTAGTAATCCATTGTATTACCAACTATCTGTCCTATCCTATCTTTGTGTAAGTTATATCAATTCATAAACTTAACAAACATGTAAACATTCATAGAAACATTAATGAAATGTAATGACACATAACACAGATATGGTAATGCAGAAAACCCCTGTAAGAAGGTAAAAATTGCAGTGGGGATGGCACCCACAAAAACTTCACTATCTACAGATTGGAAGGGGCCAGTTAAGGCTTACAATTTTCTCACTTCTGATGATATACCCTGTTAGGATTATTATGTGGAGACTGGTTAAGGTCTACTCTATTAAGAGCTTTAGAAACAGTGTTTAGTGTGCACTCAGTTAAGAGATTTACAAAGGATTGTTAAATCCACCTTTCTTGAAAGGATTTCTTCTATTTGCTTCACTTGTTAGAATGTAGAAAAAAATACTCATTGACCTGAGTGTATGCAATCTTTAATTTCTGATTACAGATCTATTCAAATCACATGTACAAAGTATCACCTAATGTGATTGATTAATACCTCTGTTGCTCGATAGCCTTGATTCTTGGTTCTTGATAACCAAATTCATCTTTTGTTGTTCTTGCTTGAAACTCTTAGTCTGATCCATAGATGTGCTCCTTAGATATGTTCATCCTCACATCCCTCTTTTGAAATGAATGATTACACATCTCTTTATACAATAAATTGACCTAATTTAGTTTCACATATTACAAAGATAACTCTATGATCAAAGGTTTACAATTTGACCTTGATCTCCTAGTCTGCATGTTTTTAATATGTTAGACTGATTAAAATAATTATAATTATATGGCTTGTCCCTCAAGAAAAGGTTTTAAATCAAATCAAATCTCTAAATATAAAATATAAGTGTTTTATCTTACATGGAAGTCAAATCCAATTTTCTTGGGAAATAACTAACTTTCAGTGTCTGATGATCGGGTTGCTCTGAAAGTCTTTTGGCGTTTCTTCCGTGAACTGTCTGTCGGGTTCCCTTGTTTTGTTGGGTTCCCTTGTTCTGTTGGGTTCGTCTCTTTTCTGATTTTTTGGTTTATAGTTTAACCTACTTGTCGGGTTCCTCTATATCATTTTTCAGGTTGCACTTTTTGATTTACACTATAAAACTTGTGTCGTCGGGTTTCTCTATACTTATCAATTTTGGTCTGAACTGAAACCTATCTTTTGGTGTAGTATTATCGATGGTTCAAATAACTATTTTCCCTTTGCATACTAATGGAAAAATTAATGTCTTCAGTTATATTGTCCTGGCTCTTGTGTTTGTTTCTCCTGACAGTAACATTCTTGTTATCAACTGATTCAGTTAATGTATACCAGAATCAGTTAAGGGAGAAACATAACCTATGCGGAGATATTTTTAAGTCACCTCTTTGTCAAGCATATCTATTTTCCTTCAAATGGTACAGGTTGGAAGAATTAAGGTTTGGTTACGTTGGAAGCATGATTTTTTCTTCTCCTTCTATTTTTGTGTCATGTAATTTAAGTTGGTAACAGGTCAATTTTCCTTCACTTGAAGCTTGTTGGTTCCCTTGTTCTTATAAAAGGGGATTTCAAGGCAGTGTAAAATGGTTCTAGTTTTATGTTCCCAATAGAAATTTTTATCTTAGATTGAGTAGCATTATAATTTTTCCATAGATAAATTTAAGTGAACCCGTGTTAACTCTTATGAAGGTTTTTCTTGAGTTTGAAAGTTTTACTAAATATTGTATGGCAGAGATAGCAAAGGATTTTGTTGAAATATAGTGTTGGTTCAGATCTCTCCAATGTGTAATGTTTTTATGTTTTGAATGAACAGAATCATGATTTTTATTCATTCATTGCATTGCTTTGATGCATGTAATCTCTCTTTCATGCATTTATTCAAAGGGTCTATTTAATGCTTGATTAGGATTGTAGATTTGACAGGGCTATCCAAGGATTATGATAAGTAGACTTGGATGGGGTTATTGTTGAAGGGATGCTGTAAGGAAATACTCTTAGATCATATATGTTATGGATGAAACTCTATTGTAAGATGTTGTATTACTGATGACTCAAATACCCAATGGGATAAGGCACTAATCTTAGCTTTTGCTGGTCTTACAAATATGTTGTCATTCAGACTCATGTTATTTCTTGCTGCAAAAAAATTGATTAAATCATGAATACCTTTACTTTTGTTGTATGTTGTTAAATTATTTCATCTCATTCTCCTAGCAAGGTTGATGTTTAATGGGTAATTAGCCATTTTCTAGTATCTCACGGTTGTGTTGAGCCTTATATGAGATTTGCTTATGTTAATGTCATTCAATGTGTATTCAAAGGCATTAAAGGGAATCCCCCCTTGGTTTTGCAGAACCTAAAGTGTAGAGGTATAATCCAGTGTCCCTTTTAGTTACTCCATTCGTCTTAAGACTTTAAGCATTGGAGTTGGCCTCTCTATAGAATGTATTGAAGAGTGTATTGGTAGCTTTGTAAGTGTAAAGTCTTTTCAGGAACACAAAAAATGGCGACTCTACTAAGGAGTTGTGTAAGTGATGCATAATTGATAAGGTCGTTAGTCAAGCTTTCTTCTTGCCTTATTGATTTCAAACTAGTTAGTCAGTCCATTAAGATTGCATAGAGTTGGAAAGTATCTTTTATGATTAAAGATTGAGTTCCTAGTTTGTGACTATAATATTATTTTTTGTCATTTGAAGTTATATCTTTTGAAGTGTTGAAATATATTTTTTAATTTATGAACTTTGTAAGGAGATCCTTGCAAATTATTATATAATATTTTTCCCAATTTATATTGGGTGGAAACTCTAATCTTTGCACCAATGCTTGCAATATATTTTTGTTCTAATGATTCCACAAGATCGGTAAGAAAGGTATTATGAATCTTATTTAAGCAGCATCTAGTTGATGGGTGAGCTCCATGGGGATTCAAAATGTAGATGACTAAAGGTGATACAAAAGTAGAAATTACTCTCTTGTCATAAACATTTTGAGGGTAGAAATGTAATGTAAGACTATGAGTTTTGCATACTTATGCTTTACATTTTCCAGCTTATGTGTTTTCATTTGTGAAGCATGTTTGAAATTATTTTGTGATAGAGAAAGAATATTTAGTTGCAAAGTTTGTGTCAAAATTTAAAATGGATGGGTGATTTATTTGAGAAATGGCAGATCTTATTTCACAAAAAATGTAAACCATAATGAATTCTTGCAGAAAATTTTCTATGGAAAGATATGTTTTGATGGAATTCATGGTTTCCCAAATAAAATTCCTACTGAAATTAGGAAATATTTACCAAGATTTAATGGAAAGCAATTAGATTCAACACGAAAACATGTGCAGGAATTTGCTGATTTGATGGGTGATTATGAGATTTATCAGGAAGATGCTTTCATGAAGTTGTTTGTTGCAACTTTGAAAGAAGATGTCAAGGATTCATTTTTCATCTTGCCAGTAGGTTTTAATTCCTCTAGGGAAAAATTAAGTGCAAATTTCATGGAGCAGTTTGTTGAAAGAATAAGTGAAAGTGACATGGTGATAAAATTGATGGGGATTGAGATTGAGGAAGATGAACTGATCCCGTCATTCAATATCATATTTTCAAAAACATTAAATGATATTCCAATAAGTTATAGGCCCAATGATAAAGTATGTTTAGTTATTTATTTGGGTGCTCTTGATGAAGATATGAGGTTTTTGTTGAGAGATAAAGAGCTGAGCACTTTATATTAGCATTTCATGACAACAATGGACATTGAAAAAAAATTGAAATATGGAATTATGAGATGTTTTCTACCTGTTGGTGTCCACTGTCATACAATATTTAATGTTGAAGAAGGGTGTGAATTAAGTAGTAATATTCAGTGTCAATATATTGATACTTCTACTAATCATACTAATCACATTGTTGTAAGTTTTCCAGATTTAAATGTGAATGATGAGTGCTTGTTGAAAATAGTATTGGTCCCTCATTAATGATGAAATTATTGGAGGAAGAAGTTGTTTACAGTCTAACATTGAAAATGAGAAAGAAAAAAATTGTTCATCAGATAAGGGTGTTGATTATATGCAAAATTCTAATGATGTTGATTCAGTTTTTTCATTTCCTGATGAGGGTGATTATGAAATTGGGATGGATGGTTATTTTAGTGAAGATTCTATTTCTTTATTTGATGAAGATATAGATATGGAACAACAATTTCCTTGTCATAATGTTTATGATGGGGATTTTCATTTGGTTTCTAATCCCTTATATGACGAGATAATTGACAAACCAAGTGTTATAAAAGATGCTAGTGTGCAAAGTTTTGATGATGATGATCCATCCCTGGATAAATCAGATTTATGTCATGACTGTGCTAGAAAATAATATTAATATCATGACATGGAGTTTTCATTCTATGAGGATTATATTTCTCAACATTGTTCTTGTTCAGATTCTGATTAGTCTTCTTTTGAGGAAGATTGTTGTGGCATTAAAGAGGATAGTCGGTTTAATGAGAATTTTAATGAAATTTTTGATGGAAATGTGGATGTAAATCAACTGATCCTTTGCCAAAATATTTATGAGAGGTTTGAATTTATTTTTTAATATTTTATATGAAAAATCTATTGAGGAACCAAATGTCTTGATGGTTGTACCAGCTTGTAAAGTTGAAGATATGCATAAAGCTAAATCAGAGTTTGCAATCTTTTGCCAGCTGGTTGGATATGAGGTAATGTACAATGAGTGTTGTAAATTATATTAATATGTGTTACTTGATGGATATTATATTCCCATTATATCTGCTGGTAAGGTAAATAATGATGCACATCTATTTGAGTATGATGTTTATAGGGGGTATGATTGGGAGAACATGGGAAATTTTAGTTATAAGATTATTTTATAGCTCATGAATGTTGGTATATGTGGACAATGTATACATCATAGTGTACATGGATTTATGTTCATACATGTTGATGAGAACCACATTTTTATAGGGGTAAATATTGGTTTTACGTGTTTGGTGGCCTAGGGCCACCAATTGAGGTTTTTGTTTGATGTACAATTTTGAGTTTTTGAATAAGCAACTGTTACAGAAGGAAAGAACTGGTATGGTCTTCCAGAGATCTGAAATCTTTCCATGACTGCAAGGACCATGCATCCCAAACTAGAGCCACTATAGGGACTTGCAAATTTTAAAGGAAGCTGAGGTTGCCATATATGGTTTTAGTACAAAACATCCAGCCAAGTCGGGAAATTATTTGTTTCATATGTCATGTGGTCTCATTTTTTTTTAATTTAAGAGATCTACAGAAGGAGATGGTTCTTTTTTTCAGTAGTTAATATTTTTTTCTCTGCATGCATGAAATTGAAAAAATGAGAGCTATTTTCATATTGCTTTGCATTGCGTAGTTTATTCAGAGGAAATCTCACAAGCATATATCCCAAATTGGTCATACTTGTAGGTATAGGAAGGGTTATTGAGAGGGGGGGTTGAATCATTAATATCAACTCTTATACTTTAAACCACAATCTCTAATCTTCTCCAATAGATTTATCGATTATAGTTTGATTCACCTATAACAGTCTTATTGGTTACCAAAAAATTAAACATTCATGCATCATAAAATAAACATTCACACAAAATTAACACCAGTATTTATCATGTGTAAACCCAATCGGGGAAAAAACCACGGTGTGAGATCTGTGCCCACAAATTCTGTACTCTTCTGTAATATGCTTGGTAAAGAGCTTGCCCAACTAAGGGTTACAAAAGCACTATTAAATGCTACCCAGTTATGGGATTTACCTAGAGACTTGTTAAATTCTTATACCCTATTAGGAGTAACCTGGTTAGAGGATTTTATCCCACTTATGCAGTGTTCACCTTGTTAAAGGATTTATAATAGATCTGTTAGGGTCACCCAATAAGGGATTTTTTTTGTCACAATTATCAGAGAGTAATAGACTATAATGATTTGTAGTTGGAACTATCTCTGCTATATCAGATACAATAAAGATCTCTAAAACAATAACATACCATTCAATCCTATGTATCCTTCTTTGTATTCTCTCCTATGATCACACCTATTTTTCTCTGATTAGTTCTTCTGTTCCTCCAATATCCTTTCTTCTCATTCGTCATGGTAACCTAACTCCATGCCATCTTCTTCCTTAAGTAGATTTTATTTAATCATCAAAACCAAAACCTAGATCCAACGATCATAACTTCATCATAATAATAAATCATTTTCTTGTTCACCCTTCCTTTCTGGCTATGTCATTATTTTTTCTTTTAACCTGATAGCTGTCAGCGACATCATTTGATAGCTAACCTTCTTGTCGATAAGTTTGTCTTTAATGTCGATAGTTAATACTTTTCTACTTTAACATCAATAAAAAACAATATAACATCCTTATCAACTAGAGAAGTTATACCAACAATCTCTCTATATATTCCAACAATCTCCCCCTTTGGAATTGATTGAAAACATCTTGTTAAACAACATCTTTGCAAAACTTCTAATGATACATCACTATCTGTACCTTTTTCTACTAGTCATTTAGTTATGTCCAATCTGTTTCTTTGTCCTTTCTCCTACTTTTTTTTACTCATACTTCTCCTCACTAGTCCCTCTCCCTTACTGATCTCTTCCTTTTTATTCTCCCCCTTTGACAACAATGCCAAAGGTGATCAACATTACTGTACTATTTACTAATTTTGTATTATTCTATTCTACTTATTTTACCTTATTGCCTAGACTGCTCCCCCATAGAGTATTCTATCTATACATCAATTGTACTTGAGATATTCTGTTAGAATCTTATGAACTGAGGCATACTACATCTTCTTTTAGTTAATTTCCAAAGGGGGTAGGACCCCTAGTTTATCTCTTAGATATTCAAAGCTCTCCTTAGGTAGTGGTTTAGTGATATGTCCGCAACTTGTTCTTTGTGGGAATGTATTCCAATCTCACTTCTTTTTCTTGTACCTGTTCCCTTAGAAAATGATACTTGATAGCTATATTCTTGGTCTTTGAGTGCATTACCAGATTCTTTGATATACTAATAGCACTAGTATTGTCATAGTATAAAATCAAGTTCTTCAACATTCTCATATATTCCTTCCAGTATTTGTTTTATCCATAAAACTTGATGACAATTAATGGTAGCAGTAACATAATCAGATTCAGCTGTAGATTGTGAAATACAATTATGTTTCTTGCTTGTTCATGACACTAATTTGTTTCCCAGATAAAAATCTCCTCCACTTGTAATTTTTCTATCATTAACATTTCCAGCCCAATCTGCATCTGTATATGCTTGAAGATTAAAATCTTATTTTCTTTCATACCATAATCCATTAGTCTATGTTCTTTTAAGATATCTGAATATCTTTTCAATTGAAATCATATGTGAATCATTAGGATTAGATTAAAATCATGAAAATATTCCAACTACATGTGCAATATCAGGTCTACTATGAACAACATACTATAGCTATCCAATCATTGATCTACATAATGTTTCATTAACTTCCTTAGAATCATCTTATTTAGATAGTTTACAACTAGTTACCATAGGTGTACCGACAAGTCTTGAATCTTCCATTCCAAAAAAATTCAATATCTCCTTAATATATTTTGACTGAGTTATGTAAATACCTTTCTTCTTCTGTTGTACTTGCAAATCAATGAATTTTTTATTTCTCTAATCATTGACATCTCAAATTGTTTTCTCATTTCCTCAAAAATAGAGTTACTTAGAAAATCATTTCCTCCAAGAAATATATCATACACAAAAATTTCAGCAATCAAAACTTTGTCTTCATTTTTAGTCTTCAAATATACATTACTATTATCAATAGCTCTTAAATATGAATGTGGTCTCTTATACCATGTTTTCGGTGCTTTCTTCAGACCATACAATTCTTTGTACAATCTACAAACCAAATTCTTACCTTGTTCATCAAAAAATCCTTTAGGTTGTTCAATATAAACTTCTTCTTCTAGTATTCCATTCAGAAATGTCAATTGTTAATACTTTTCTACTTTGAAATCAATGACAAACAATATAAATTCCTTGTCAACTAGAGAAGTTATACCAACAATCTCTTTATATATGCCAACAATAATGGGGAAGGGTTCAATATTTGTTCTCAATAACACACAAAAAGGAAGTGAAAAAAGGTATGACCCTTTTGGAAAGTGGTTCACACGCATTGTGGACATCTAGTGGTAGAAAATGATATTTTGTGGGCCTGTGTCCATATGGTGATGACTTGGTAGAACTGGTAGAAAATTATAGCATGCCACCTAGCAAGTTGATTAAATAATTATGATATGGAAATGGAATATGTGGAAGACAGGTGTTGTCTCATCATGACTTTGCAAGGTAATGGATTAGTCGGGAGATGGAGTTACAATGGTGTGCAATAATGACATGTGGAAAACATAAGGGAGAGCACAGGGTAGCAAGGTGGACTGATGATTAGTGGTGGAAATTGCAAACTTGAAAGTGGTTAAGAGAAATGCTTGTTGTAGGGCCACAAGTCATATTGAGGGTTAAGAAAGAGACTTGCGACCATGCGGTAAAATCACAACATACTAGTGTCACAACATTTTAGCAGTCTATAGCGGCTAGGGTAATGTCTTGCAATGTTGTGACAAATAGAGAATGTCAAGTTGCGGGGTCGCAAGGTTAGGTTGCGGTTAGGAAAGTTTCTTGCAAAGTTGTGGTAACTTTCTATGTGTCCATGAATGTAAAGGATAAGGGAAATTAGGGGCAATCCTAGTGCTGAGATGACAAATAAGTATATTCATGGACTTTTCAAATTTTTTTGTGTGGCAGGAGTGGACATATGATAGTCAAGGAAGTATTGACTAAAGTTATTAGTATTTTTTGGCTCTAAAATTTCATTGATTGACCTTTTTCTCTTCAAATATAGGTTTCCAGAAATGGATAGCAAGGCATGGTACTTCAAATGGATAAGTGCATTAGAGAAATCCTATTAAATAGTCAATTAGATAAGACATGCACAAGAAATAAGGGATATTTGGTAGACTAGACTTTGTAGAAGATCATGGTGTTTTCAGTAAAAATTATTATGGATTCTGATATGTCTATGATTTTTTACTTCTATACGCATGCAATTTCCAGCATTGAAAGGTGATTTTCAAAGTGCATTCTACATAAGTGAATAAGGATTTGGAGATTATAAGTATGATCTTTCCATGACGTATTTTTCCAGATGTTAACAAGAAATGGATATTATTGAGGATAAGTAGTGTCTCTGGATACAAATGAAAAAAGAGTATTGGGACTGATTACATGTGGAAGAATACACCGTAGTTGAAGGGATATTAAAATGAAGATGGGTGGTTGAAGGGATATTAAAAGGTGAACTATCTTTCAAAATCAAAAATCATAAGAGCTTCACCTTTTTATACCCTTTGACTCAAATATACTGGTTAGTTGGCTAGAGAAGAGAACAAGGACATGTTGAGTCATTGGGTTTCTCTTTCTGAATTATTTTCAGAATATGTCAATGCCCTTGGAAGAGATTTGATGAGAATATTTCATCCTCACTTCTCTTGTATTACAAACATGTACTATGCTATATTGGTTTGGCTCTGGTGTTTGTTTTTCTTGAGAGTAACATTCTTGTTACCAACTAATTCAGTTAATGCATACCAGAATCAGTTAAGGGAGAAAAATACCATATGTGGAGATATTTTTAAGTTACCTTTCTATCAAGCATATTATTTTTCCTTCAAATGGTACAGGTTGGAAGTATAAAGGATTGGCTACGTTGGAAGCATGATTTTGTCTTCTCTTGCACTATTTTTGTGTCATGTAATTTAAGTTGGTAACAATTCATTTTTCCTTGGCCTGAAGCTTGTTGGCTCCCTTGTTCTTATAAAGGGATTTTAGGGCCATGTAAAAGGGTTCTAGTTTTATGGTCCCAATATAAATTTTTATCTTAGAATGAGTAGCATTGTATTTTTTCCATAGAGAAATTTAAGTGAATATGTGTTAACTCTTATGAAGGTTTTCCTTAAGTTTGAAAGTTGTACTGAATATTGTATGACAGAGACAACAAAGGATTTTGTTGAAATATAGTTTTGGTTCCAATATCTCTAATGTGTAATGTTGTTATGTTTTGAATGAACATAATCATGAGTTTTATTTATTAGTGCATTGTTGTGATGTATGTACCTTTCTTTCATTCTTTGATCCAAAGGGTCAATTAAATGCTTGATTATGATTGCAGATCTGACAGGGTTATCCAAGGATTGTAATAAGTAGGTTGGAAAGGGGTTAGTTTTGAATAGATATTGTAAGGAAATACTCTTATATCATATGCTATGGATGAAAATATATTATAAGATGTTTTATTACTGATGACTCAAATACCCAATGGGATAAGGCAGTGATCTTAGCTTTTATGGGTCTGAAAAATATGTTGTCATTTAGAGTCATGTTATTTCTTGCTACAACAAAAGTGATTAAATCATGAATACCTTTAATTTTTTTTATATGTTGTTAAATTATTTCATCTCATGCTCCCACCAAGTTTGATGTTCAATGGGTAATTAGTAATTATCTAGTATCTCCCGGTTGTGTTGAGCCTTATATGAGATCTTTGCTTATGTTAATGTCATTTAGTGTGTATTTGAAGGAATTAAAGGGAACCCTCCTTGTTTTTGGAGAACCTAAAGTGTAGAAGGATAATCCAGTGTCCTTTTTAGTTGGTCCAATCCTCTTAAGACTTTGAGCATTAGAGTTGGTCTCTCTATAGAATTTATTGAAGAGTGTACTAGTAGCTTTGTAAGTGTAAAGTCTTTTTTAGGAACCAAAATAGTGGAAATAATAGATATATAGATTTGAGAGGTAATCCTTGATCCTACATCACATTCCAAGCTCAACCCTTTGGATTCCTAAATTTTTACCATATTTCAAGGTCAATTCCTAAATAGGGATTTGACCAAGGAAAACCCCTTTTCTCAATATTTTCCCCATTTTTATATGTGTAGGAATGGGTTACAGAGCCATCAGATCTTTTCTAGGTAGTATAGGAATAGTTGTAGATTCTGTGAAAATTTCATCTGAAAGTACTGGGTACAGATCAAGTTTTAGCCTATCTCATGGGTATAGATCAATTTTTCCCCTATTCCTTCCATTTTTGACTCAAATGTTTGGTACATGTTGGTTCAATGTTCTTATTTTTGTTTCCATCATATTCAACTCGATATTAGTTTTTATTAGTCTATTTTTATCAACTTTTTAGTGACTTTTCTAATAGATCAATTACATTACATAGAATTCCCATTTCATTTAAATTACATTATTTAGTGAGAGACATATCATGTTTCCAATTACTACTTGAGTCACCTCTTGAGCCTATTGGAGATATTCTTCCTTTCTAATGTGAAATTCATGAAATGGGGAAGTAATTCACTTAGTATATTTTATGTTGCATTGCTCTCCCCATTTCCCATTGTACATTTTGGTGAACCCAATGCATTACATTTCCATTCTTATTTTGGTTTGAAATTCTCTTTATGTGCTTATATGTTCACCTACTGTACATTTTGATGTACCTGACACATTCTATTTCCATTCTAATTTTGGTGTTAGATTCACTTCGTGTTCTTATAGGTTCACCTATTGTACATTTTGTTGAACCTGACACATTACACTTCCATTTTGATTTTGGTGTTAGATTCCCTTTGTGTACTTATTGTAACCACCCTAATTTGGTCTTCTTTGACCAGAGACCCTATTTTCCCTAAGTGGGATCATACCCCTAATTATGTCAAGACAATTCTTTGATTAATTGGCATAATTAGTGTCAATAATGTATTGATAGATGGAGGTGTAGGGTTGAATATATGTACTCTCAATCTAATCAAGAATCTGGGTCTTTTAGAACAAACTATTGATTCAAGAAGTAAGATAACCATCAAAGCTTATGGTGAAGAAGAAAGATCATCCAAAGGGCTGATTGTTATACCAATAAAAATAGGACCAATTGAACATAATGTAATTTTTCAAGTTCTCAATCTACCATTGGCCTATAACATATTACTAGGGAGACCTTGGATACATGAAATGCAAGCAGTACCATCTACTTACCACCAATGTATAAAATTCTTACATAATGGGGTGGAAGTGAGAATTCCTACAGATTCAACTTCCACTTGTAACAATGTTAAAGTAGCCAATATGGTTCCTCACAATAAGGAAGTCCCAAAAGAATCCATGCCTGAAACCTCTAAAGACATGGTATTGAAAAGCTTTGGAAAGACACTAAAACTTGAAGAAACTAGCATGGGAGAATACAAACTAGACATGACACCATCATTGGCTAACATTCTCGTATCTCTAAGATCTTATGGGAAGCCTTCCCCATATTTCACACCTACTGCATCAAAAGAACAAGACATTCACAAACCAACTAGTATGGTTAGAGCCTCTACTTCTCAAGAGGATGAAAAAGAAGATAAAGCACTCTTGGCTTGGCTCTATAAAGGAGAACAAAGAGAAAATGAGGTAAAACATGTGGAGATATCCCCAGAGAAGTATGGTAAAGGATATGACCTTCTTAAACAAATGGGATACAAGGGGAAGGGACCTTTAGGAGATTAAAAAAAAAGTAATCATTGAACCTATACACATGGAATTCATAAACACCAAAGAAAAAATAGGGTTAGGTTTCAATAAAAATTTAGAAAACCCTAGTTTAAGAGATGGTCCACTCTTTGATGAAGGAAGTAATGATGAAGAATAAGAAATGACACTTGAACCATGGACATATGAAATATTATTACACATTGCTACTGAGTATCTCTAATATATCAAGGAGAAAGATATGTACCTACCTTTGTAGCACAACAAGAGCATCATGTTCCTTTGTTGTCACAAGCTGATATTCAAGAAGTGGAGGAAACAACATAAGAATCTCCAGAAGTCCAATAGATAGAAGAGACTCATGAAGAAACACCCCAACAAAAATATATACATCCTAACTAGGGGAAATTAGTGACAATTTCACATGTCCTAGACTTACCACACTTTTATCTACAAGTGGCTAATAGGGTACATCAGGTAACTATTGTTGAGTTTCTAAAAAGATCTGATGATGAAATAACAGACTCACATGATTATGAATGGGATCATGTGTCTTCTGCTACCATGGACATTAAGGTAGATGTGATTCATAAATTTGCATCTCTATTGGAAAGAGGAGAGAGTTATAACACTTCCCCTAACACTTTTCTTGTCCCAGAATCAGATGAGATACCACTACCCAGGATTGTTGATGGAAATACTGGTGCTTTACTAGGTCTAGAGGACATTCAAATAATACAAGATATGAGTTTCAATCTAATGAGAGAAGAAGAAGAAAGCTCAACTAATGAGTCACTAGAGTTAGGTTCGTATATTACTAACAACAACCCTAATAATGACGATTTGACTCTTAATGATCTAAACATTGTAGAAGTTAACTTAACATAACATGTCTTGTCAATTAATAGTCTTGACGCTGACACGATGTTATCCTTACCAAACTCCAAATCATTATCCTTGGTAAACCCCTACCTGATTGATTGGACCAAGTTAGACCCTACTCTTATCATAAACTTTCCTAATGACTATACTTTGGCCTATTATCTAAATGCTTGTGAACCTTACCCCTCTTCCACCAATGCAAGGAGCGTAAACGTGTCAGAGGAGGATATCAAGTTTCTTAGTCACACATTGAAAAATAAAAAGAAGAAAATAACTGATGGTGAAAACCACATTGTGGTAGTATCAGATTCTTAAAAATTAAAAATAAAAGATGTGTCTGATCATGAAAACCTCCCAGAGGTGCCAAAAGATGAGATTCTTGATATCCTCCCTGAGCACTTTTAAGAAAGATCTTCCATTTTGATATAACCAACACAATAAGTTAAATTGGGAACAATAGAAGATCCTCAATTTGTTCACCTGGCACAATCCATATCAGAAGAAGAAAAGATACGATTCACTGAATTCCTCAAAGAGAAGAAGATCAACTTTGCACGGTCTTACACTGATATGCCTGGAATTGATCCAGAGTTAATAATGCATCACCTATCTATAGAGCCTGGGATCAAACATGTCAAACAAAAAATAAGGAAGATGCACCCACATGTGGCATTATTAGTGAAAGCAGAGCTAGATAAACTATTAAAAGATAGATTCATAAGAGTCATCGCTTATGCAGGATGGATTTCTAATGTGGTACTAGTATCCAAAATAGATAAATCTATTCGAATTTGCACAGACTTTAGAGACTTAAACAAAGCTTGTCCTAAAGATGATTTACCATTGCCAAATATTGATATGATTATAGATCTCATAGTGGGATATCAGATGAATTCTCTTATGGATAGATTCTCGGTCTATAACCAAATTAAGATTTCTCCTAAAGACCAAGAAAAGACAACATTTACATGCACATGGGGAACATTTTGCAAGAACGTCATGCCATTTGGACTAAAGAATGCTGGTGCTACATACCAAAGATCTATGACAACAACCTTCCACGACATCATACACAAAAACATTGAGGACTATGTGGATGATACATTAGCCAAATAAAAAATAAGAACAACTCACATTGAAGACTTGAGAAAGATAGTAGATCAAATGGAGAAATTTCAACTAAGACTTAATCCAAATAAATGTGCATTTGGAGTCCAATTAGGGAAACTCTTAGGGTTTATTGTATCAGCTAAAGGAATTGAGGTAGACCCAAAAAAAGTAAAAGCTATACTAGAAATTTCACCTTCACGCAATATCAGTCAAATGAGGATGCTTCAAGGAAGACTTCAATCCATCAAGAGATTTATGTCCCAACTAGCCGATAGAGAACAACCTTTCACCAAATTTCTACACAAAGGTGTTACTTTAAAATGGGATGAGCATTGTGAAAACAACTTCAAAGAATTAAAATATTACTTTTCTACTCCTATTCTCATGATGCCTATTCATGGAAAAACATTACTACTCTATATCTCAGCTACAACTACATCGCTTGGAGTATTGCTAGCACAGGAGGATGAAAATAAAAAGGAAACAACTATCTATTATATCAAAAGGACATTGGTGTCTTATGAACTTAATTACAATATCATTGAAAAATCTTTCTTAGCGGTTGTTTTTGCATCCTAGAAGTTGAGACACTACATGCTCTTGCATATAGTGAAACTTATTGCACAAATAGACCCTCTCAAATATCTCTTGAGTAAGACAACATTGATATGAAGAATAGAAAAATGGGTACTAATTCTAAGTGAATTTGATATTTATTATGTGGATAGAAGGGATATCAAAAGACAAGTCCTAGCAAATCAACTAGCTGATTCCCCATTATAAGATGATGCACCTTTGATAATTGAATTTGCCAATGAAATGATCATGCACTTAACTGAATATCCATGGAAGATGTAATTTGATGGTTCTTTCACACAACAAGGATCTAGAGCAGGGGTACTCATTATCACTCCTTAGGGTTACAAGATACCCAAGGCATATAAACTAATGTTTCCATGCATGAATAACATCTCAAAATATGAAGCATTGGTAAATGGACTTAAGCTTTCTATAAAATGGAAGATTGTAGATTTACATGTGTATGGTGACTCAACTCATTATCAATCAAGTAAATAGAGATTATCAAAAAAAAGATGAGAAACTGATGCCTTAAAAACAATTGGTTGAAGATTTGAAAAATTACTTTGTCTCCATCACATTCCAACAAATACCAAGAACAAAAAACAAAGTTGTAGATGCTATGGTTACTCTAGCATCCATGTTACAAATGGAAGAACACCAATTCTGCTACGACTTCTTGGTGGAAGAAATATCATTTCCAGCCTTTGATACACCTAAATCCCAAGTGATTTGTGCCTTAAATGCCCAAGACTAATCCTAATATGCCATAATTATTGCTTATCTTACTGATCAAACCTTACCCAATGACTTATCAAGGAATGAAAAATGAGATTTAATTAGGACAACATCGCATTATCTCCTCATTACTACTAACTTATATAGATGAGGTCTTGATGGTACACTTCTTAGGTGTTTAGAACAAGAAGAGTCTTACCACACATTAAAAGAGTGGTGCAGAGCACCCTAGGGTTTAGCTCAAAACCCTAGCCCCAGCAATTTTGAACAAGTTTTGATCCAGGTCACATAGTGAGCAAGTCATATTTTGCCTAGTCGCTCAGTCGCGGAGTAGAAGAGAGCAGCACAAGTAATGCATCGCACACTCGCGAGCTAGTTATGTGTTAAGTCTGTTAGTGAGCGAGTGCGCGACAAGGAACTAGTCGCTCAGTCGTAGACAGCTAGTAGAAAGAACAGTGCGCGACAATGCGAGTGCACGACAATGCGAGTGCGCGATGAGGAACTAGTCGCTCAGTCGCAGAAAGCTAGTAGAAAGAACAGTGCGCGAAAATGCGACGAGGAGCTCATCGCCCAATCGCGAGTCAATTCACAGTTAGAGAAAACACGGTGTGACAACGTGATGAGTGTTCAATCGCTTAGTCACGAAGACAAATAGTTAAGTCCTGGTGTGCGAGTGAGTGACACCCGATGCATCGCCAGGTCGCAGAAGAAAAGGCAGCTCATCTCCAGACAGTGCGATAGCGCGACACGAGCTCATCGCTCAGTCGCAAAGTGAGAGGTAGCTCGAGTAGAAACATAGAAAGTGCGTGACTGATCGTATCGCTCAGTCGCCGAGATAGGGCCAGCTCGTCAGAAAGAGTTACGAGTGCGCGACGGATTGTATCGCAGGGTCACCAATGAATTTCCAGTTCGCCCAGAAGTTGCAGCGAGTGCGTGATTAACGTGCATCGCCGATTCGCAGAGTAAGGAGAAGTCAATAAAGATGCAGTGCGAGTATGCGACTTGAGCTCATCGCTCAGTTGCAGCACAAAATGTAGCTCGTGAAAAAGCAAAGCAGGTGCACGACTTGAGCTCATCACTCAGTCGCGAGGTAAAAGCCAAGTCAAGAAAAGACATTGCGGGAGCGCGACGATCAGGTCATCGCTCAGTCATAGAGCAAAATGTAAAGAAAGGATTTTCATTCACGACTATGTGATGGAAAATAGAAACGGTCAGATGGTCAAATATGCTGATGTGTCAGAAGGAGAAGACATTGAAAAGTCTTAACCACCAAAACAGAAAAGGAATGACACGAAGAAAGAAAAGACGACCAGAGTGTCGACCATGCAGAAAAGAGATGACAGTTTGCAGAGAACGTAAAGACAGGTTGCGGACGAAGATGAAGAACAGAGAATAGCTGGAAGGCTAAGATCGACAGGTAACCACCAGGGTTACAGAATCAAGGAGAAGCCAGAGATAAAGCAAAGAAGAAGAATCTGAGAAAGGTTCAGACAGTTCAGAAGTTGAGATCAGTTAGTTAGTTGCAGAGAATAGACTAGCAAAGGATTGTAATATTCTGTCAATCAATAAAGAGAAGTTTGACTGTACTTTACGTCTTCTTTTGTTCTGAGTAGCTTTCTGTAAAGTGTTGTTTTGTTTCTATTAGATAATATGGGTGCTTCTTGACTCTGATAATCTGCTAGATGGATTGTGATAGTCGAGAAGCATCCTCCATGTATATTATGATTGTTTATGTATTTTTGTGGGATGAGAAGCTAGTCGAGTGTGCAGACAAGTCCTAGGCGAGCCTATGGTCTGGTTAGAGACTTGTAGGAAAGATAGATAAGTAAGAAGGTGCATGACTGTAGTGATTCAGTCATGAAGAGTGAGAGACAGTAAGGAGTAAAACATTT
>MU228190.1:534763-566728 GCA_018584345.1 Thuja plicata | reverse complement strand
ATCCTTGTGTTATGTGTGTATGGTTTATTACTTTATTGTTTTACATTTCACATATGCATTTATGGATTGACTGGTATACTCTGCATATTTACTGAGTATCGGTAAATAAGTTTTACTGCTTATCGGTAATCAAGGAGAATAGGGACAGACAAGGGAAGCTGATAGACAGTCATTTGTTTCAAGCATTTCAAAGGCATACATCTTGTAGGGACTTAATAATCTAAGGTATATTGATAGGTGGATTAAAGTTTAAAATTAAAATAATTGAGGCCACTAATTCACCCCCCCTCTTAGTTATTACTAACAATTCCAATGCTGCTACTTACAAGTCGAGAGTGAAGTTTCATATAGCCACTAGAGCCAAGTTTGTGTTGACCAACCTTTTGTAATCTTGCTTCTGTAGCTTTTGATGTGTCTTGCAGTCTATGAAAAGTGTGAAACATGTTAGATTATATATTTACAAAGATCACTAATTAGTGCATGATTACATTCTTGTCATACCTTGTTTTTCCATCTTCTGGTTGAATTCCTCTATCCTTTAGCCTTTTCTCTTTTGCATCTTCAATTATTTCATTCTAATCCATCAGTGGAATCATAGGAGGATGCTTGTACTTTGTGTTATCCTTTAGAGAACTTCTATATTGGTCCCTCACAGTCCCTCACAACCCTCACCATATTGACTAGGTCTCATAGATCTCAAAAACTCCTATAAGAAGAACACATTATATTTTAGATCATGATCCTTAAGATAGTATAAAATATAAACATCTATTGAACTTTAATTATTACTTAAGATTAATTACTGGTTACTTTAATACAATTGAATCTACGTATCAATTCATCTTTGAGGGCCTCTGTCTCCTCAATTTTGTTTGGTTCCATGACAAGGTTAATAATTTCTTTACTATATCTATTTAAAATCTAAGTAGTCATGAGCACAGGATCAGCGCCATGTGCGATGTCATCTAAAATTTTTGCCTCAATTCCATATTGCAATTGATCTGCTGTCATCTGTGCTTTTCCCTATCAATAAGTATTAAGTTGTGACATCAATATTAGTAAAATTCTATTAAACTAACTCCAAATCCATAAAGAAAATAACATTATAATATGACATTTGTTTCTATATAATTTGTAGAATTACACTAGTTAAGGTTTACCTTTGATGAAGGTGGAGTGTGAGGAACATCATCGCCTATGTCTTGCGATGGATTCATGTCACTCTGTGACAAAGATACTCCATGACATTAGAGTTCAACACATATTAACTTAATTATAAAAACATACAAGTCAAACAAATTTCTATGAATAAATCAATACCTCATACGTGACATTGATCATACCTTGACATACATTTCATTGATCATGTTATTGATCATCCTCTTCATCCATGTCACCATCATGACTATCATCATCAACATCATCACCATCATCATGAATATCATCATCATCATGACCAAAACCACCACCACCATCTTCATCACCATCATCATCATCATCATCATCTTCATCACCATTATCATGACCATCATCATTATGACCATCATCATCATCATCATCATCACCATGATCATCATTTACTTTGTCACAAGCATCACCATCTTCACCATCATCATCATCATCTTCATCACCACCATCATCATCACCATCATCATCATGATCATCATTTACTTCATCTTCTAATTCTTCAGTATCTTCTTCTTCCATCACATTATACATTACCAGCCTTCCTCTTGGATCATGTCTAACAACAAATGACCAACCCGGTTTATGTGGAATGTCAAAGTAAAACACTGGCTCACATTGGATTAGAAGAAAATAGGGCTCATCTCCAACTGGCTCAAATGACCTTGTATTAATCATTGTAAATCTACTATCATGTTCAATAACAATCCTATCAGGATCATTTTGATTCAGTTGTAGCCTGTACCATTTGATGACAAATAGAACTAATTTGAATGAATTAAATTCACACTCAAGTATATCATCCAAAATGACATAGTATCATTTTTTAGATTGTTGAGGATGTATGTCATTTCTAGATGAAATATTAGTGACCTCAAAGACTGCACTTATCCTAGAATCACAAGTTTTCTTCGTGTCGTCTAACTTTTTTATGCAAAATTTATGGCCATGGTAGTACATAGCTTTGTGGTGTTTGATCTGCAATTATTCAAACATTTCAAGATTATTTGCATTGATCTGTGAGTTCATATTAAACTTATGGGTCATGGTTATTAAACTTATACGTACCTTTCTACCTCTTAAACCATATTCTAGATCAAGTGCCATTGGCGTAACATTGGGGTCTCCATTACAATGAGATTCTTTAACCAATGATATAAAACCATCCCATGTTAAAGAGCAACCATTTTCTTGAGATTGTTGAATCCATATCGTCATCCAATCAAGATTGTTTGCAATATACAAATGTAGTGCATCCCACTCATGACCAACTGTAAATAAAATAAGTAGACCACTTAGAAACAAATTATATTGAATATTTATAAGAATTAATAAACTATAATAACATCATATAATTACCTCTCACTTTCCTCAATCTACCTTTCCCCATCAAGTACTCCCCTTTAAATTTGTTAATAGAGTTGGGATCCCAAATGGGATCTACATGGATATTTGTTGTAAACTTGGGAAGATCTTCACTAATATACACCATGGTCTAGTATACCATATATCCCTCCACCATAGAACCCTTAGGATGTGCTCTCTATCAAACCAAGCCCTTCATAAATTTCAAATGCCTCTCAACCATCCACATTGACCTAGTTTGTACAGGTCCACACAATTTAATCTCCTCAACTTGATGTATGAGGTAGTGTTCTCGAGCATTGAAAAAAGTTGGAGGTAGACACTTTTGCATTTCACACATAAGCTGGGGAATTTTTCTCTTTTAGTATTTTATATCTTTTTTTATCAATTTCTTTAGATGATAACCATCTAAAAGAGATTCAACTCACAAGAACATATAAACAATATTTTATAAAAAAATATACAATAAATTACATAAAAAGTAAAGCAAGTCATAAATATAATATTTGTACAACAAGTCTAAGAAATAACACTTCTAATCTCATGTACTTTCCAAGATCGTATATAACTTGTTTAACACTGTTGTCAAACTGGTGTGGGAGGGATAGAGGTAGGACATACTAAAATAATTAAAAATATATATTTTCAATATATTGTAAAATAATACAATAAAAAGTACATGCAATTTTACAAATATATTATACATAGAAAACATGACTTACCTTGACGAAGGTATGCCAATCATGTGTTTTCAACCCAAGCCCAAAATCACCTTTCTTTGATACAAGACTGCTTATATTTGTAGCAAATCCTGTTGGAAATTTCATTTTTTTATGGCTTCTTTTAATGCATCACTTTGCTGCTCAGTTAATAACCAAGAAAGGGCACTCGTATTTATGCGGTCTCCATTGCTATTTGATTCAATGAAAATTTTCAGTGCATGATTGGATTCATGAATGTCATTACAAATTTTGGCAATTTTTTCTATCACACCTTCCATCCAATATTTTCTATAGTGTCTCTGTTACATTCTTTCTAATGTGCATAACATCAAACAAATGCATGATTGGGAGATCCTTGTAGCATGTCAACCTACTAAATTGACTAGGATAAATTTTTATTCCTCTAGGAATTTGGTAATTGATGCCTTGATGATCTTCATAAGCATCAATTACATCATTAGTAAATAAAAGACAATATCAAAATATAAATTTCAAACAAAAATCATCAGATGGAATGACATTACCTCAGCGATTTAGTCTATCGTATTCCAACTTCCATAGACAAGGTGTCATTCTTCATGGCCTTGATGTTGTCTCTTCTTTCCCATTAAAAATATGTTTTTTGATAATTTGATACATATGATTATTGTGGAGAAAGTGCCTAAACTCTTCGAACACCTACTTTCTTAAACTTTTTGAATGACGAGATTTCATCTTTGAACCACAAACTGGATATGAAAATTTACCCTTTTTTGAAGACCTAAAAGATACCGTACAATCAGATCATGTACAATTATCATGCACAACTTAGAAATACAACAATAATGTGTAAGCACTATAGCATACCAAAAATATGTGACCTTAACAATATATAATATACCGCAAAAATGAGTTAGCCCAGGGGCATCATGTATTGTCCATACAGGCATTGCATGTAATTGAAATTGTCTTTGTCCTATTGGTCTAGAGATGTCATACATAGTGACCCCATTCCATAACTTCAACATCTCGTCAATAAGGGGCTCAATATACACGTTCATATCTTTAACTTGGTACTTACCTAGTTGAATGAACAAAAACATTACATAATTATTATGACCATTTTGATACGGTGTTTATAAATTAATTTAGATAACTATTAAATGAAAAAATACCTGGTACAATCATTGACAACATTATGTGCTCCCTCTTTATGGACATCCAAGGAGAAATGTTATTGTTAATAAAAAAAATAGGCCACACTGAGTAAACAGATCTCATATCTCCAAATGGATTGACACCGTCCACTGCCAATGAAAGCTTGAGATTACGAGGTTCTTCTTTAAAGTGTGGCCATGTTGTTTCTATGTCTTTAAATGCAGAACCATCAACAGGAATTCACATAATGTCATCTTGACTTCTATTTCATGCATGGTAATCCATAAATTGTGTCAAGCTAGTGTACCTAAATAATCGTTGAAGACGTGGAATAATGGGAATGCTCCAAAGAACCTTGTGAGGCACCTTTTTTGTTATTTTATCTGATCGATATCTACTAATATGAAAATCAGGGCATTCTATTGAAAATTCATGTTTTTTATGATATAGAATGTGATCATTGGGACATGCACGTATTGTCTGATACTTCATTCCAATTTGATTCATAATGGTAGATAATTCTCAGTACGAACAAGGCAGAATATTTGATGGTGGTAACAAAAACTCACCTATCAACCTACAACAAAAAATATGTATTGTTAATATAATGAATGGTAATGGTATGCTAACATTGAAGATGACAAAAATGGCATACCTTAGCATACGTGACATTGCTACATTGGATAAACCATTCATAACATTCAAGTTCACCAACAACACTATAGCGAAGAGAAGAGTTGTTTGGGAGCCTTGGTATAGGGGCTCGTATGCTTTCTCAAGTATAGGTATATCAAGACCATCTTCATCATCATTATCAAATGCGCTAGTACCATCATCATGATCATCTTGATCAACTACGCCAATACCATCTTTTTCAATCATGTCCTCTGGCACATTATCAGCTACGCCAATACCATCTTCAATTGTGTTCTCTTCCATAGGACCATCTTTTTCCATGGGAGCGTTATCCTTGGCTTGGATATTCACACCTCCATGTTCCTCCAGTTGGAAATCCACATTCACCAATCGACGAAATTCATACCCCCCTTCAATGTGACCATGTTGCCTATAATGACTTTGGGCTGTTGTGATTAGAATTCTTTGATTCTTTAAGCCCTTAAACTTTTTGCAAGGACAATTACATTTATCAACTTTTCTTTGGAACTGAGACCACAATCTAGCAATTGTCTTGTTATTTTGTTCTGGGTTCATATTGCCAGGTGTGGACTTTCTTCACAGGAAATTATTCGGGCTATAAATATACAAAATATAAACATACATGCATTAGTAGTATCTTGTATATAATAAAAAATAATAAAATATTACAAGATTATACAAGATTTACAAATACACACACAAATTATGCTCACTAGATTAGGCCAACCAATTTGCACATTCCTTCCCAAATCATTTTTCCTAATATTTTTCCTCCACCATAATTTGGACTTAGTATTTTAATGTGATTAATGTTTTTAAGTTCATAATTGGTTAGAATGCAAAGTTTCAAAAATGATTATGTTGACATTAATAATCAGCCACCATTGATGAAATTTCATTAGTAATCAGCCACCCTTCATAACAAATTATAATTATGTTGTTCGCTAAAATAATCATTTATGATTATTTTAGTGAGCTTAATCATGGATAATTATCATTAAAAGCTTGACCAGCCCAATTACATTAACAACTTGAATAACATTCTCACATATCAAGTTAGCCAATGTTCTGTCCATTAGAGAGGCTTGAAATCTCAGAAACTAAGTTGTTCTTAGAATTTTAATTTGTATATCTTCTTGGAATATTATTTTGATTACTCTTATTAGTTCATGAATTATAAAACCTCATTTGACATATTTGATATCCTTATTTAAGGAGAATACATTTTCTATGTTTATCTCATATGTAATGGTTTAAAATGTGCATGAGAATGATGGAATGTAGATGTGGAGAGTATTGTCAGTGAAGCTTAGAGCAGAGGAGTATCAGTCAACACTTCTGATGCACACACTATTAATGGAAAACTGGGGCCCCTCTTCAGCTTCCCTACTTCTTATACTCCTAATTAAATTGACATTTTAGATTGCACTTGTGATTTATTATAGGACAAAATTGTCTTTTCATATCGCATTCCTTTAAAACTACACCTCATAGTTCATCTCTTTTTAAGAAGCAGATATTGTTTTATACTAAGTAATTCATCAACACTTTAGATTTATCCTAGTGTGATCTAGAATGTTATGTTTGAGGACAACTTTATCCTCATGTGATTGAGAATTGTGATGAATTATAAAGTGCAATGCACCGAGAAAACAACATCTGAATAATGCATAAAAAAAATACTGTAGAAGATTGAATGTATGAGACTAATGATAATATGTTGTTTTGAATGATAATACACAACAGATTGATATTTCTATATAAACCTTTAAACAATGGGCACATAATTTGAGCAATAGAAATGGAAAATATATTCATTCATTCTTGAACCTTAACAGTAATACAATGTTTTGGGGCATACCAATATGATCTAAAAATTGCTACAGCTAACCCCAAACTCACGTCTTCACATTCCCAATGCTGGGTGGCACTCTTATCTCTGAATAAATATGCAGATCTGTAGGTTTTGTATTAATCCCAGGTCTTGTTTTCAGCTTCTTCAACCTTTAGCAGAAGCTTAGATATCCTTTCCAAGCATACAAGCAAACATACAACTATCAAAACATATAGATTTTGCACAATATTGATCTTGAATCAACTGCACATTTTAGATCACATTCCACAATCACTATCTTATTTTTAATAATAAATCATAAAATATTATCCAAAATATCAATTAATAACATATAAACTAAAGTCCAAAAATACAATCTTTTATAATCTTCAATAAAAAAATGTTATCTTTAAACATAAGCTCCCATACTAGACCTTGTGCTCTCATCTAATAGGTTTTTAAGAACATAAATGATTATATATAGCAACGCAATAATACTAGTTCTAAGCAACCAAGTTTTCATCTCATCTATACTTTTATAGATAAAAATTTGTAAATAATTGACCTATTGAATTTGATGTTGTTTAAAGTGAGACCTGTTTCTCTAAATCATACCTCACCTTTAGAAGGAAAATTACCATTGTTGATGAGAATATCAGAATGATAGTAAATGGAATACAGAACAGTAGATTGTGTCCACAAAGTAACAAGAGGGACAGTGAGCTTCTTTGCAATAAGAGGAGCCTAAGGAAGAAAATAATCAGCTATAATGCAAGAGATTGGATGATCCTCTGCATTCACACCAAGTATTAGTTGTTCTACTGGTTCAATCATAGAGTTGAGTACAGACTGTAGAAAACTCTCATTGTACTGAGATTTATCAAAATCAGATGGAGACCCATCTGAAACCTCTATTGAATGAATGTCAAGGCCAGTCTTTTGAGAAATATCAATAACATATTGTTTATAGTGACATAAACCCTCAGTGTAGACAAAGGTGATGGTGATTCCTCTAGAAGCCAACTTGATGCAAAGATCAGCCATGGCGGAGTTGTGGGACTCTAAGGGATATGGAATGACTAGAGCATCCACAAGCCAAGACATCTTGGTGCTGTGAATCTAACCCATCTCTATATTTCTACATTTATATAACCCATATGTCTACAATTTTCATTGTTTAACAAAGCATCAATATGGATTTTAGCAAATCTCATACTATTGCGACAACATCTGCTTGTGTATTTTATTTTTTCAAGAAAACCTTTTTTTAACTTTGAGGTTTTTGCAGGAAACATTCTAATGTAAGGCTGATATTTGATGCTCGATATTCAGGGTTGGTTTTTGGGAAGCTTCCAAGTGGGTTTCTAGGGTGCGTGAATTAACTGAGAGAGATTATTCTTATCCTATTCTTTTGAAGACAAACATGAACACTGGTCATTTTGGAGAGAGTGGTCATTATAATCATTGTAAGGAGAATGCATTTGAATATGTATTTTTTATCAAAATGATGGGGCCTTATTTATTTTAATATTGTCTTGAAATAAGCCTTTGTATTCTCAGGTGATACACATCCACCCACTATTAGATCTTGGAAATTTTCAAAACACTTGGCAGTAGAATTTTCACATCATCTGTATAGTAGGAATCATAGTTTGATCCTGTTGATCATGACTATGTTGGCTAGTTTGATGAGTGGCTTGCCATCATTTGCAACTATGATCCCACATCTCTCAATTGGACACTCCATGACCAATCTCAATTTTGTAAATGAATTTGGGAAGCCATGAGTGAACTAGTAATTTATAGATCAACATGGCTAAAACCCATTACCCTGAGCTCTCTTCGTAGGAATACACTATTGAAATGTCGGTCACATTCAACAAATGGTTGTGACATCTCAAATTGAATGCATATGACATAGAAAGTGATAATTGTACTATTCCAATGGCAAAGTAAAACTATATGCGTTGAAAGTGTTAATAGTATGTGTCATCGAGTGATGAGGAGGAAACATTATTTATGCCACATTATCCTATCAATCATGGATTACTCTTTGGATAGAGCCTATTTCAACTTTATTATCTAACATGCCTTGAAACCACCATGCATAATAAATTGTATAAATAAATAATATTTCATGAAAACCAATCTATTTGTTTTTACATATTTAAAATGATTCCAAATGAAATATATATAATGTTCCTAATCAAAAAATGTCATGTAAGTGTTCTGAAACTTCATATTCATAACTTTCTTTTAAAACTAAACAAGTATCCATAATGAATGCTTTTTGTAATAACCCGAGTATAAGAAAACTTCAGCATGGATTTAACTAGAGTTTAAACAAAGAACCCTTACTCATGGTATTAATACAAAACCCAAGTATATAAGAAAATAGGACAAATGACTCATTTTCAAACTAGGGTTAGACAAAAAAAAGTTCATAACCATAAAAGACCCCATATACAATAGATTGACTCATCTTCAAATTGGGGTTTGACAAAAGAAAATATAATTTCAGAATGAACTCGAGGCAGGAAATAACATAGGAATTTTTCTGTACTAATATGGATTACAAGAAGCCCTACCTAGGGTATAACATAAATGAAACAATTTGTAACCCTTAAGAGACAATAAATCCTACTTAGGATTTATTAAATTTTATCACAAACTTAACCACAGTTAATATGGGTATAGGACTGCAAGCACAAAGACCCATATACAAGAAAACAAAGACACATGTATGCAAGATTATTATATATATTTAACAAAATCTTAAATTAAAAACTCTAATATGGTTAAGAAGGATTTCTTAAAAACAATAGAAAAGATAACTATTTCCTTAGACTCGCAAATGAAACCCTTAACAAGATAATCAATAGAGATGGATTACACAAACAACTCTTGAAATGAAAGATAAGAGAAATCTCAAGAAACAATTCAAGGAAACAAGACACCTATAACAATCAAATCTTTCACCTCCTCTAGATCTCATATGATCTGCACATAAATCTCCTTCACAACATTTCATAATTCTTCAAAAATATTGTCTCAAATATAAAACACTCACACAAACCAATTATCTCAGCTTCAAAACTTTCTATCTACCATCAAGATCATTGTCTATTTCCTAACAAGGTTCGGGTCATGCCCTACCTCCATTGAGCTATCAAATGTATTAGTAATTATCAAGAGATTGATAGTTTGATAGGCATCATTATGAAAGCCAACATTGTGACAACAATCATCCATTAAAATAATGAGTCTAAATTCATTATTAGTCATCATAGTCCTCAATGACAATCCTCACATCATCAATTACAATCATAGCATGAAAATATAGGTTCCATTACAGTCCTTGCATAGAGTTCATCAAAGTCTCCAAAAAAAATAGAAGCATCAGGGAGATTAACATTCAGGATCATATTCTCCTTCCTCTATGTTAGATGTGTTCTCTCATTCTTGAATATATATTTCACGCAATACATCATCAAGTGACAGTTTAGGTGTCTCTTCTTTCCAATAGAGAGCATGTCAAACATGTAGCATTGGTTGAGGAGGTGAGTTGGGTGAAATTTGTCTACGAGATGCTTGAAACCTTGAAAACATCCATATTCACTAACATTTCCTTGTCCAAGCATGCAACCATTCAAGTTTAGAAAATTAATCTGGGTTATATGGACTAAAATGTCTCACAAACCATCGATTTATCATGTTAGTTTGAGTGGATAAAATGCTAACTTTAAACAAATGTGAGTAAAAATTGAAATCATCTGGGAATTCATAATTATCAACTAGAAATGGTCCCACAAAGAAACAGTGAATCATTGCTGCATGATTATTCAACTATTCCTCTTGATTCCGGATAGCAGTGGTTCCCTGTATAACTACCCTCAATTCCTGTGAGAGAGTAGCTTCGAGTAGAGGTGGTCAATTTCCTCCATACATGTTGACCAAATAATTTTTAATTTTTGCATTAGTTGGTTGTGGAGGGTGACATAAAATGACCCATTTTCCAGCAAGTATTGTACTTGCATCTCTAAATTGTATGTGTTGCCGATCATAGTTGACCAACTGATGATAATATAGCCTATGGTTGTACCTTCCATATCCAATTTTGTATCCATCATTAAGAACCTTTTCCCTAATCATGATGTGTCTTCCCCTATTTGTTCTATTAACACAAAGACATGGCTTATTCAATGATTATTCAAAATGCATTGCATAATCAGTTCAATTTTATAAAATATGTGGCAGAAGAAGCACCTTTGGAGAAAAAATCCATGTTCCTTCTTGCTGCATGAACACCTGAGAACCAAAGGAACACCAATAGGATCATATGAAGGATCCATGAAAGCATGTGGTCAAGTGAGGCCTATAGGGCCATTTCATAATGTAATTGGGCTATTAAAGCCATTTGGGACTCATTGAATCATATTGAACTTTTGTGAGCAAAGTTTCTATAATGGGCAAAGGCCTAAATGACTAATGTAAAGGGTAGAAATGGGGATTTGTTTTTGTTTTATGTAAGGTCCGTAAGTGACCATTTGATGTAATGGGAATGATATCTAAATGTTAAGATGCAAAAAGATATGTAAGTTAAGTCAACAACTTTGCCCTTTTTTCCTCTCCTTTTCCATATAATATTAATCTGTTTGACAAAATGCACAATCCAACAAACTGTTTGAAAAAATACATAATCCAAACTGTTTGATAAAATGCACAATCCAAACTTAGTCTCATGGAATGTGATGATTGCAGGTTATACTTAGTTTTCCATGGAATTGCTCTTGATTGAGAGTAAAGAATCAAAGATATATATCATTATAGACGTCTACCAATTAATCCAATCCAACTAGAACTAATATAATAGTATGGAATTTTTCTAAGACAAGCATTGCTTACAAAAGGATGGGAGATATTGTGGCCTTAGTGGCACAAAGATTAAAAGATGGAACTAATAATGTTGTAGAGGCTTTAGCAGCTGTCTTGGCTCTTCAGATGGCTAAGAAGTTAAATCTGCAACGAGTTCATTTGGAAGGCAATTCACAAGTTATAGTTAATGCCATTAAAAATGGTGAAATGAAAGCTTGGCACATCCAAAATATATTGAAGGAAATATCTACTATTATCCATTCTCTCCCAGACTTCCAAATAAGTCATGTGTTTAGAGAAGGGAATATGCAAGCTGATCTAGTCTCAAAATGGGCCATAACCTTAAATCATATAAATCTAACATGCTTTGAAATTTTCACTAATGATTTTATCACTCTCTAATTGTATATGCAGGTGGAACTATGAGATATGTATCCATTTTATTACTGCAGGTGTAAAGCTAATATAAAGTGATCAATGCAGCCCACGATTTTCTTAAATGATGGATATGCAAGAAAAATTTATATAATGATTAAGTTTGTAGATGGAATCATCAATGCTCAATTTATGAGTAGGAACGTGCTTGGGATGGCATCAACAATGCTCAATTTATGAGTAGGAATGTGCTTGGGATATTATGGAATGAAGTAAAGTTATGAAACTTGTGGAAATGATCAATATTATGACTCCCTCTTAATAAATGATGCAATTGAAACATGTAGGAGATGACGTGAGTGTACCTTCACCCTTACACTTTCCATTTTTGATGTTTTAAAAAGCTCTCTTTTGGAAGCCTTCATCACTGTTTATTTAAAAAGAGAAAGAACTCTCTAGTGAAGGTTAAAATCATGGAGGCAACGATTGTTGTGCAGACCCATAAACAACATAAATATTTTGAGGGGCCAGCAAGCAAGGCCAGGATATTGGGTCTGTTGAATGTGAAAGATGATATGATAGCAGAGGTTGTATTGGAGGTGTTAGGAACCTAGTTTCAACAACGCCATGCAAAAAGGCGTTCAAATGTGGATATAATTTCACTGGTTATAGCTTGGGCCCTCCAACTTGGAGAAGAAAAAAGGGAGGTTAAGAGGATAATTGAATTCCTTTTTGACAAGGAATTACTGCTAGGATTGGACTCCCTTCTGGATTGGTCAAATCTGGGAGTGGGTCATGATTATATAGAATGCTTTGAAAAATGAAATGATGGAATAAAATATGGTAGATTCCCTTTCCTTTGGTGGTGGGGAAAAGTGGACGAAGCTGCCTACCAGAGGAATTTGCATCAAAAAAATGGGGACAACTCAAAGCCCTAACAGAAGATGCTCGAGCCCATGGAGAAAAAAGAATTTGTTCAGTGTTTGTGGATGTGCCAAGATTGAGAAGAGGCCAACAACAAAGGCAAAGGACTGATGGTGTTGAAGAAAACCCACTCTAAAGGGTTTTTTCTCTCCTGTGTTTTTGTTTTCTCTTACAATGTAAAGGATAATATATTCCTAAATCTTCCCATAATCTCTCTATTCATTGTAAACTCCATTTTTGCTCAATGGAGTAGCTCGGCCTAGGTTTTTGTATCCTTTGTTAATAGTTTTCATAGACATATATCAATTATAGTTACGGATTAGCTTCCTTTTCACATATGCATATAATCTAAGTTTAGATGTTGAGCCTTCATGGCCATCATCGGGTAAAACATGGATTTTGTAATCTGCATATTATGTGCCTATTTCACTCTCTAGATAAAGAGTGCTCAAAATGTAATACTTTCTACATATTAATAAAATACCATGTTATAGACCAAAAAAATAATATAATAGTATGGAATTTGGAAAGCATTAATAAAGTCTGCTGAAGGATAATGTTCCTTTGACATATTGAAGAACAAGTTTTGAAAATTTTCAATGTTCTCTTGAGTTGAGACTTGGACACGAACAGGGAAGGCCATCATATAGAAAAACCAAGCGTTGTATGCTAACTCCCTGGAAATCTGAAATTTAGACACCAAATCGATAAGTCATACTTGTCCCATATACAAAATTTTGATTTTTCAAATGAATGAGAAGTTTTAGTCAAGATTATTTTACCATAGTAACATAACTAATCTAATACAAGGTCTATTACACCCTTGTTAATCCATTTTAGTCACCCAAAGGGATACAATTGTAAAACCTAAAGACAATTCCCAAAACCTTCTTGATGAAGAACATTGCATAGATATGTGTTTGGTTTCATACTTCTAATCCTCATCTTAGTATATAAGTTCTTACTTTAAAATTAAGAGATATATATGATATTTTACAAACATTTGGGGAACCTATTCAATGATTACATTTAATAAGTGATGCAAAATAAGGGTGATATAAAATTATAAACTTTCCCAATTTCCAAATCTAGATTATGTTGTCACAAGTTTTACTTCAAATTTGCAACTTTAGGTGATATCGTGGTTACAAAAGCTAAGTATATCACAAGGAGGATTTAAGGATTAAAAATCTCTATTTAGTCTAGGGATCCACAAACTGAAAATATTTGGTTAAAACTATCATTGCTTGAGGAGAAGCAATCTTGGGAAGAGCAGTCTGTCACGCCTCTTCCATGAAACATTCTCACACCATCCTTAGAAAGAAAATAAAAATAGTAATGCTCAGAAAATTGTCTCATTTGTAAGACTTCACAATTTTATGTGATTTAGATTAAAGGATTAATGTGTAAAATAGAGATAAGAAGACAACAATTTTATCACATTGAAGGACTGCAATCTAAAGTCAACATCAATGCATAAACTTGCGTATATATAGCAATCCATATACAAGACAACAAATACAATGATAAGTTCAGGCACATGTTAAAGATTTATGTATTAAAAGAGCATCGATTTGTTGCTATATTAATACATGTGTTATTAATCATTAATGGGGAGCGATTTCAATAAGTTAAACAACAACAGTTTATTAGTGAAGGGGCAATGGATAGTTATAGAGAGATGACACTTTTAGGAGGGATGTGACCATGGAAAAGATATAACCTTCATTACAGATTGAGAGATATATATGTTAGTGTTTTACATTAATCATAGTTATTTTTTATGTTAGACTAGATATAAATATAATAAATATTTAGTTAGTTACAATAAGTTGACAAGAATTGTTAATCGTAAGGTAGTTTATATAGGAAAATCAGTGGCATTATAAGCCAATTTACAGTAATGTAACAACAATGCAAATAAATCAACATTTCCTTTTTATTATTTTACTATTACATTGTAACAATGGTTTGATCTTCTCACCATTTTAATATGGTATTAGAGCACTTAATCTCTCTGTCCCTATGATAGTGTTGTGCGGTGAGGAAATTGTGTGATGCATTTATCAATATACTTTATGAAGATCCATTTTTACGCATGCAAATCTACAATTTGAGAAGGAATAAATGTGATTTCTTTTTCTATTTTTAATTTTTTTAAGATATCTAGATTCTTGTGATGCACATACCAGTGTGATAGGGGAAGCATTCAATTTTAGAGGAGCACCATTGGAAGAAGATGCTGGCAGGGGTTGTTGAATATGGCTTCACATCTGCTAGTTCAATTTTCTTCAAAGTTTTCTAAAGTTTTTTCAAAAATTGATGTGGCACATATCTTTCATCTATTGCAATCCTTGAGACCTCTTCCTAGGTGTCAGGTGTATGAGTGAGGATTGGAGATAAGTAGGCATCAATTGGCTCATATAATACTTAAGAATATTTTGATTTATTTGGATTTACATTCTTATCACTAGACATAACAAACCCTACAAAAAAATATTTGCAATCACTATGAGTATTACACAATATCTAAAAGGGAGGTTTGTGATAGAAACTGAGAGTTTATTGATACTGCAAAGTGTTTGAAGTTGTAGATGGTCACAATTCATCATTTTATCATTGGTTTATTCTCAAATTAAGATGATGTTGTTTGCGAATAAAGAAAATCATTGTAATAGTAACAGATTTCTTACAAGATATGTGAGAGAAGCACAAAATGCAGTGTGGTAAAATCAGGTATTGCATAGATAAGGGGACATGGGAGTTTATGGCTTGTAAATATATTGCAAAAAATATATCAGTGACTATGGAGGATGCTAAGAGTGTCAAATTATAGATTGAGATCATGACTAGCCTCTCTAGGCATTACCATATCACTCAAGGCTATCTTTGAGGAGGCACATGTGCATTTGGTCATGAAGCTCTATGATAGAAGTGAGGAGAAGTAGGCAGCTATTATCATGGTCTAGAGAGAAATTTAGTATTTTGATGAAACACATGACTGGGATACACAAATTGAGCTCATCAAAATACTAAATAATGTCTCGATTGGGAAGATTTATGTTGAAATAGAAAGGGTCTAATTGGTCAGAAAGCTTGCAAAAATAAAGGAAGAATAAGGTCTTATTGCCAAGGGGACTTCATGAGACATCAATATTGTGCATCTATATTCTATAAGATCGAAAGCTCTTTCCATCTATCTTGATAAGGACATATTGTAATATCTTATAAGTCCTAAAATTATGCATAGAAGGGAAGTCATTAGATGATGGCTATGTTTGCACTAGGTGGATACACACAGACCCCGAACCTTCCCTCTCTCCATTACGAAATCTCTTTCTATCTTTGTTGAGTGCCAAAATCTATTGTGGATTTAACGTGACTATACTTCCAATTATTAGTGCATTTGGCTCTTAACTTCAGTCTATGTCTATCGAAGGTTTTCCTCCCTTTTCCCTATTGTAATCCTCTCATCTTCGATTGGTAGCTAGGGCTACAACAATTAGGGGAGGTGACAAAGAAGATCATAAGAAGGTGATAGAATTGAAGAATACACATGGGATGGATAATGCTAGGGTAGCGACTATAAAAATAACCCTAATCGATCTATAGAGAATAAAAAAATCTATCTAAAATAACAGAGAGAGAACTTGAAATACACAATGTTGAAATTATCTATAAAAATAACCTTAATCGATCTGCAGAGAATAAAAAAATCTATCTAAAATAGCAGAGAAAGAACTTGAAATACACAATGTAGAAAATAATTTCAAGCAAACAATGACTTACAATAACAATATCAAATGCACAGTCGATCCCTCCTCCCACCCGTGAATGCTTTAGTAAACAATGAGTTTCAATTTTCACAACCCAACCATCTACTGCAAAATGACTTTGTTAAACCCTTCCTCCTGCCCGCACCTAAAACAAAATGAAGTGAGTTAATTTGTTTTTTGTTTATATCCTGATTTGGCCTAAATTTCCATAATAAATTTAACTAGAGTCAAAATTTAGACCAAATCGGGACATAAACAAAAAAAAGAGAACATCACAAGCCAAAATTGTCTGTGGTAAAAAATAAAGGTCTAAAAATGACCTCAAATGTATTAGAGCAGACCCAGATCTGTACTATTAGAATCCCTACTACCATAATGTGGGAGTACTCATACACTATCTCATGTAACTCTCAGAACATGTGGGCTAATATACAAATGCCTCAGCCAAATTTGCGAGATGAGACAACCATCTTCTCTAAGGTCTCAACCTAGCCGCACATGAATCCATGTTATCCTCCGTCAGGAATGAGGATACCTCAAATCAACCCAGCAAGATACATAGGTAAATGATTGTAGTGATCACACATGTAGTCCCATGTCAGATATCTATGGACTATGGTCTGATATGCAAAATACCTCCATACAGATGCAATCGCTATCACAAAGCATGACTCAAACTGAACCTCTCGACCCATAACTAGAATCTGCATAATGCGCCACACATCCTCAGGTGTGATGGTCATCTCACCAGTCAAGAGATGGAAGGTGTTGTGCTCTAAATTCCATCTCTCGGTAAGAGCAGTAAAAAAACCTCTATTTACCCTGATGTCGGGTAAATCTATGAGCGACGTCAATCTGAGACGTGCTATGATCTGTAACTCAACAAGTGTAAAGGACCTAGATAAGGCAAGGTCTTGTCCTGGATGAGGTCCTTGAAAGGATACTACCTCAAATTCAATCTATCAACTGAACACAAGTATCGGTTCAAATCAATATTCTAGCTAAGACAACTACATAGAAAAACTATCAGTTAAGTCTTTTTGGCCTTTAGAAAGAGAAAAATAATCAAAATTGGAAAAAATATAACTCCTAAACTGAAAAATGACTGTGTTTTTATGGAGTGCAATCCTGCACACTAGATGTGATGTGTGATTTCTCAGATATGATGGGGAATTTAGGAAATGATCCTGTTTTGACAGGATGTGATGCAAGACACGGGGTGCGATCCTATTTTTACAGGACGCAATGAGATTCAAAGACAAACAAATTTACACCATGCAATACAAAATACAAAAAAATAGGGTGTGGTCCTAAATTTATAGGGTGTGATCCAGGAATTGGTATAAAAACTGGACACGACACGGGATGGACTAGACGTGACCTAGGATATGGGGTGTGATTTAGAATTCAATGCTTCATAACTACTCCAAAATTGGACAAAAATCAAAATAGAAAGCATGATCAGGTAGGTATCGATGTACTCACCAGCAGTGCATAATTGGTTGGGTGCTGACGTTGATGTGCAAGCTCATATGGATGTTTCTACTCAGGGACCACCATCTTCTCTACAAAGCTCTAAATTTACTGAGGATAAAAGTGAAAATGAATGAGTAAAAAGTGAATTTTGAGATATATATTGACCTTTTTGAGCTATTTAGGAGCTCCGAAACTCCTCCAAGACTATCAAAATTCAAATTTGTTCTTCTTTGATCTATCAGGAAGGAAATCAAACATGCAGACAACGTCTTCAACAACATGCTACACATTTTATGAAAGTCTCCCAAAAATGCAGAATTGCTATACATGTTCACAAAATGCTGAATTGCTCTACATGTTTACAAAATGATTTACAAACTTTACACAATCAATTTTTTAGGTTACATATCACCAAATTGAACATTATTCATTCAAATCTTTGTCCTACATCATTTTATTAGAATCAAAACTTACATTTTCATGTAGTCGACTTGGTAAAATTGTATTTTCTCTTAACACACTTTCGCTTCATCATTGCTTCTAATTAATTATTTCTCGATTCAATTGATTTGTTCAAGTGATGTATCATTATATAGAGGGATTTTATTCTTTTTCCTTCTATTTTGTTCCCAAGGGGGCATGATCACACTTAAAATCATTCAAATTCTTTCTCAAAAGCATTAAAATGACTTCATCATCAAAAGAATAGGGACATGGCAGTTTCCTTTGATAAAGTCAGGACTATTGGATAGAAGGCTTCATCGATAAAAAGACAGATATCTATGTCTACATATTCTCATATCTTTACTAAGATCTCAGTAGCTTTGTACTGACCTTTGTTCAATCAAGATCGGAGTTAGTATCATCAGTTCTCATTCGATAAAGTTTAGAATTGATACCTCAGAGCTCCTAGAAGATTCATACTAACCTTCATTCGATCAAGTTTGGAGTCAATATTATCAATTCTCTTTTGATCAAGTTCAGAATTTATACCTTAGAGCTCCTAGTAGCTTCATACTAACCTTTGTTTGATCAAGTTCGAAGTCAATATTATCAATTCTCATTTTATAAAGTTCAAAATTGGTGTCTTTAAGATCTTTTTTTTATAGACCTTTGTTCAATCAAGTTCAAAGTATATACTATCAGTCTTATTTTAATCAAAGGTGAGACTGATCTCATCAGACATTTTGTTCAATCAAGTGCGGAATTCTCAAACTTTCTGAAGTCAACATCAAACATTCTTTGAATTAATGTGCTGCTTGCACATGAATTCAAAGAGGGGCAAATGTAACCACCCTAATTTGGTTTTCTCTGAATAAAGACCCTATTTTCCCTAAGTGTGATCATACCGCTAATAATGTCAAGAAAATTCTTCAATTAATTGTCATAATTCTTTTAAATCAAATTTAATTTCCTAAAAATCAAAGTGATCTTATCACTAATTTATATTAATTGCCTTAGCTAGTTAAATCAAATCAAAAAAATTAAATAAAAAGAATTAAATACATGGCTAAGGTAATTAATTAAAAGGAATTAAATAAATTCCCTAATTACAACTCCTCACTTGCAAAATGGAAAGTCAATCCATTAGCCAATGAGAGTTAAATCACCTGGATCACCTCACATGGATCACCAAGGATTCAATCTCCACCTCTCTTCACAAACTCAATCTTGACCTCTCATTCTTCAAATTCTTCTATAAAAGGAATGAATTTTGAGCTCAATGGGCCCCTAATTCTTAAAATTTCATTTACATCCTTATGATGCTCTGATTTCTAACAATCTAAGTGCATTTCTAGTTTATATTTTCATAGTAATTACATAATTTCTCTTTGGGAGCACTAAAATGAACTTTGTTTGAGAATTTGGCTTTCATTCTCTTGAAATATTCCATTCTAAGCATGAATGTGTCACTGATTTATGAATAATCCAAGGGAAAATTATAGCATTTATCAAACTCTTCTTAGATAGGGAGAAATATGTCAATTTTAGTAATTTCTATATGCTTTTCCTTTGTTATTTTGTGTTTTCCTCACTAATGTAATGACATATTGAAGTGTTGTGTTGCCGCTTGTAGGTCCAAGAAATACACACACACTTATAGGTTCACCTATTATACATTTTGGTGAACCTGGCTTATTACATTCCCATTCTGATTTTGGTGTTAGATTCCATTTATATGCTTCTTATTTAGATCTAGATCTACTTGTACATGCTTTACATTACATTTTTTCATTTGATAGTTAGATGTGTCTTTCACAAAAGATCTCATTTTCTTGGATTGCATATCTCTTTCAAATATCACAATTGCATTAGATCTATATATTTCCTCTCATTCCCTTGGGCATGAGTTTTATCACTTTGATTCCTACTTATATAATTCTGATTAGGAGAAGCCATAGACTTATGGGATCCTTTGATCCCAACATTCTCTCTTTCCTAGGAGTCTTGATGAGACCAACATGCATACTAGTGACATAAATTCCATCAAGGAGAAAAAATCTTCCCATCATTCTCATGATGAAGATGAGGCTTTAAGAATTTCTCCTATGTAAGTCCAAAAGATTTCCAGTGAATTTGATAAATTTGAACAATGGCTAGGACAAAAAAAAATCTAATCCTAAGGTCATTTATATTTTAGAAGCTTCAAGGAAACTAATTCATAATTATGAACATGGTGTTAACATCTTTCATAGTATCTATCATATCATTGATAACAATGTTAATCCTATTAGAGATTGTTAGAATAACTGAGAGGGGGGGGGGGTGAATCAATGGCCTCAAACATTTTCCAATAAATCAACCCAAAAACTTAGTAGCACAATATTAAGTCTCTAGTTATCTCCAATCCTACAAGATGTATGCCTTGAAATAATCTTAACAAATAACTACTGCTCGGAGTTCACTGTGAAACCTTATTCTTACTGTTTACCAATTAGCAGTCTTTCATTTACCGAAATACAGTAAATTTCTTAGTGTATAATGATCAATCCAGATTAGTTATGTGTAATGAAAAACACTAAAGTAATGACTCATAAACACATTTACACATGGATTTTTAATGTGGAAACCCTCTTAAGGGAAAAACCACTAGGGACGGGTAACCCAAAATTTTCACTCCTTTGAAGTGAGCTAGGTGAAGAGAAAACCCTGTTAAAGGTTACAAACACACTGTTAGGTGTGACCTTGTAAGAGGATTTAAATAGAATATTTTTTCACTTGATATTGGGCATCTCTATGCTACCTTTTATGACCAAACCCAGTGTATTTTATCAATTGGTATCTGGCATCTGATGCTATCTTCATGATCAAAATTTTTGATACTCCTTGCGATGTATCTCAATATAGAAAGGATTGTTAAGTCCTACTTGGTTAAGAGACTTTATGATCCAATGGTTAAATTAAAACAGTAAATGATTTGTTCACATATACAACTATAGACTTGCAGATTTTTAGATCTATTGTAAGCTCATTATACACGTCTGATCAATGTGTCTTTTCAATACCTTTTCTCCACTTCCTTCTGCTTGATGATGTTGTACTCTATTTCTCAGTTTCCATAGAATTATAGCTCAGTTCTTTAGCTTGATTGATTAGGACTGTATGAATTTGTTCTTCATCAGTTTCTCTTCAGCATCCTCTTCTCTATTAACTCCTCTAATTCATAATGAATTAGCTTGTCTCTTTATAGACATGATATCACCATTTCTTAGTTCTTGACTCTCTTATTCTTGGTGTGATCCACAACTTTAGCCAATCTTTCTTTAAAACAATACTTTAGTTTTATCCCTTAGATTTCTCCTTGACAACTGGAATAAAACAACTTTAAAGCTCTTACTTATTTTTGTCTTTAACTTGTCGATGAAAACAATATTAACAACCAGTTAACTCCTTCTTTAGCTCTTTCTAGCTAAGTCTTTTTTCATTTCTAAACTTTGGTTCCTTTCGGTGTTTAAACTCTTGTTAGCTTTTTTCAACACTTAATTTCTCCTCGGGCATCTCCATCGGGGTTGTCTGTCTGTCGGGGTTGTCGATTGGTCGGGCATCACTGTGAAGTTATCCTCATTGGTAATGCTTGTGATTCTTCTCATTGGTAATTCTTGTCATGTTTCTTGCTCGGGCATCACTACAACTTTCCTCTTGAGGTTCTCTATCCGTCAGGGTGCACTGCTCGTCAGTTTTTGTTGTCACTTAGTGAATATTGATCTTTTATGCATTACTAATAGCATAACCTTTATCTTTTTGGTTCTCTAAAGTCTTTGAAATTTTTTATATAACTAGTTAGATTATATCAGGTTGACATCAATGAAAATACAATCCATTAACTGATTTAATGTCTTGCATTATCTTTCTGCATTTCAGTGATCATCAACTTAACATCTTCAAACATTCAATGAGTTATGGTTCATCAATCTCTCCCTTTGGCATTGATGGAAACACACTACATTATCACACTATATTATTTCTAATACAATATGAAATATATCAATTTATAGTTCATCAAAGTACCAATCTTAATGTTATCTAACTAATACAAATGTCTAGCTCTCGGTAAGATCATATAGCTTAGATTTGTTTCCTACAGAGTGCTTTCTTAGGTACTCAAATGTATCTTTCAGAAATGGTTTTGTAAATATGTCAGCTAATTTTTCCTTTGATTGAACATATTCCAGTATCACTTAATTCTCTTGCACTTTTTCTCTTAAGTAATGATACTTGATAGCAATATGCTTAATCTTAGCATGCATGACTAGATTCTTTGATATGTTAATTGCACTAGTATTATCACAATAGATAATCACTGGTTTAAGAATCTTCATATTCATACCTTCTAATAATTGTTTGATCCAAGAAATATTAGAGCAGTTTGCAGTAGTAGCCACATATTCTAATTTTATAGTAGACTGTGAGATGCATCCTTGCTTCTTGTTGAGCCATGTGACAAGTCTATCACCCATGAAGAATGCTCCTCTAGTTGTGCTCTTCCTATTATCTAAGTTTCCAGCCCAATCAACATCTATATAGACTTGAAGCTCAAATTTGCCCTTTTTGTTATACCATAATCCATAGTCCTTGGTGTTCTTTAGATATCTCAGAACTCTCTTAACAATAGTCATATGTGATTCTTTGGGATTAACAGATAATCTTGCAACTATTCCAACTACATGTGCTATATTTGGTCTGGTATGAATAACATACATTAGTTTTCCAATCATTGATCTATACAAGGTCTAATTTACCTTATTTGATTTGTCTTCTTTTTTCATCTTACATCGGGTTGCCATAGGTGTTCCAACTAGCTTGGAATCTTCCATCTTGAATATCTTTAGCACTTCCTTGATGTATTTGGACTAAGTGATATATATGCCTACATCTTGTTGAAGAATTTGTAGACCAAGAAAGAATTTTATCTCCCCAAACATAGACATTTCAAACTCTTTTCTCATTTCATTAGAAAAATATTTACATAACATATCATTACCCCCAAATATGATATCATCAACAAATATTTCAGCAATCAGAATATTATCATCAATATCTTGTTTTAAGTACAGATTTCTATTTTCACTTGGTCTTACAAATCCAATGCTTATGAGATAGGAGTGAAGTATTTAATACTAGGATCTAGGTTCTTATTTCAATCCATACAAGGCTTTATGTAGTCTACATACCATGCTTCTCTTATCTGGATCAACAAACCCTTCTAGTTTTTCAATGTAAACCTCTTCTTCCAGCATTCCATTTAGTAATGCAGATTTGACATCCATCTGGTATACCTTGAATCCTTTGAATGCAGCATAAGCAAGAAGAAATCTAACTCCTTCTAGTCTAGCAATGGGTGCAAAGGTTTCTCCATAGTCAATACCTTATTCTTGTGCATACCCCTTCCATACTAATCTTTCTTTATTCCTTGTGACTTCTCCATTCTCATTCAGCTTGTTTCTAAATATCCATTTGGTACCGATGACATTCTTGTCATCTGGTCTTGGTACTAGTGTCCATGTCTTGTTCTTTTCAATCTATTCTATTTCTTCATTCATAGCACTTACCATTCTTCATTTTCAAGTGCAATATTAACAAATTTAGGCTCAAAATCACAAAGTAAACATCTAGTATTTAGTGACTTACTTCTTGTTCTCATTCCAACCTTCTTGTCTCTTATGATCTAATTCTATGGATGATGTCTTTTGACATACTTGGCAATTTTTGGTTCATCTCTTTGTCCATCATTCTGATCATCATCTTGACCTTTTTTCTAATCTCCATTGCTCGGAACATCATCTTGAATATTTTCCTAATTTTCGGTAATTGCATCCTGATGCTCAGGTGCAATGTTCTATTTCTCAGGAGTGATACTCTATTGCTTGGGTAGAGTGTCAGGTTCTTCAATGTAAACAAACCTATTGTAGTCTTCTTGTTATTTTTTCTTTCCTTATCATTATTCTTTGCAAATTCATTTATTCTTACATTTGCACTTTCAATGATCATGTTAGAGGACTTGTTAAGACATTTATAAGCCTTGATTTTGGTGGAATACCCTAAAAAGATACCTTCTTCACTTTTGGATTCAATCTTTCCATTTCTATCATCTTTCAAAATATAACATTGACTACCAAAAATTCTGAAGTAACGTAAATTGGGTGTGTAACCATACCAAAGCTCATAGGGTGTCTTCTTGGTGTCTTTCTTCAATTGTACTCTATTTAATGTGTAGAAAATAGTACTAAAATCTTCCCTCCAAAATGTTTGAGTGATGATTTTATCTATCATCAGTGTTCTTTCATAATCAACAATAGATCTATTTCTCCTTTCAACAATCCCATTCTGATATGGGGTTCTTGGTGTAGAAACCTATCTTTTAATTCCATGCTCATTGCAATAGTTAGTGAATTCATCAGAAATAAATTCCCCTCCTCTATCTGACCTTAAGAATTTCAATTCCTTACCACTTTGTTTTTCTACCATAGCTTTATACCATTTAAACGTCTTGAATGCTTCTGATTTTTCTTTTAGGAACATAATTGTCATCATTCTAGAATAATCATCTACAAAGAGAATGAAATATCTATCTCCATAGTAAATATTTATTCTCATAGGTCCACATATACCAGTATGGAATAATTCTAGAATGACATTAGATGTATGGTCTTTACTCTTGAAACTAGACTTTGTCATCTTACCTTTTTGACAATTCTTGCACATGATATGCTCGGGCTTTGACATGCTTAGTAAGCCTCTTACTCTTCTTTTATTGCTTATCTTTATCATGTTGTCAAAATTCACATGACATAATGTCTTATGCCACAACCATATGTCTTCATTTCTATAAATCAAACAAGTGGTGTTATTGTCATCAAGATAGAAAAGGTTACCTTTTGTCTTTTCACTAGTTCCGATCAATCTTCCTGATTCATTAAAGATCTTTGCCTTCTTATTCTCAAAAGCTACTCGGTGACCTGTGTTATTCAGCTGTGAAACACTCAATAGATTATAATTAAGTCCTTTTACCCAGTAAGAAGTTTCACATTTGAACAGGTTATTCAAAATTATGGCTCCTTTACCCTCAACTGGACAAGGTGTGTCATTACCCATTCTTACTGATCCACCATTGTAATACTCAAAAGTTTCAAAATTTTGTTTATCACCAGTCATGTGGTGACTGTAGCCACTATCTATGATCTAGACATCATTCTTACTAACCTTAGATATGAGTGTAGTTTCTACATACCTTTATTCTTCATCTGAATCATCCTTCATGGCTACAAATACCATCTCAATGTCTTCATCAAATTCGGTGTCAATGTCTCTAGCTCTATTCTCAGCCAGGTAACAAGATTTCTTCCCTTTGTCCTTGTAGTCTTGGGTATCTCTTCTATCATATTTTTGGTTTCTTTGGTAATCTCTGTCATCACCTCTATAGAACTTCTTTTCATATGTTCTATCATTACTTCTGTCATCTTTTCTTCTGTTAGGACAATATGCAGCAAAGTGTCCAACCTCTTTACAATTAAAATATATAAGTGGTAATTTACATTTGTATCTAACTTTACCTCTCTACAATATTCTTTCCATTAATGCTTCAATCTCATCATGTCCTTGGTCATCACTATCACTTTCACTATGATTCCCCATAGTGTGTTTATTACTTGACTTACTTATTTTCAAAGAAGATTTAAATGTAGACTCAATTGATGGTAAGACACTATTATCAAAGTTATTCATCTCAAATGAAATTAGTCTATCAATTAGACTATCTAGAGTAACATTATTATTTGCAACTGCTCTCATTTATTGTATAGAAGATACTCTAATAGCATATATAGGCAGTAAGGTTCTTAGGATTTTACTTACCACTGTCTCTTCTTCAAGTACACCTCCAACTTCTTAGATAGAATTGACTACCTCTTTGATTCTACAGCTATACTGAGTAATATTTTCTCCTTCTTTCATCCTTAGGTCATCTAACCTCCCTCTTAGGCTTTTTCCCTTGGCTCTTAGTACATTAGCATCTCCTCCATGTACCAGCTTTAATTTATCCCACATTTTCTTTATAGAGGTGCATGTTTTGACATCTTCAAACTCAACATCGAAGAGTGAGGAAGCAAGCTCTTCCATCATGTAATTATGTTCATGATTTTCTCCCAATTTCTCAAGTGTGTGAGGTTCTGTACGAAACAAATATTGAGCATCTAAGTATTTAACAACATCATTTCCAATACCTGATAGGTGGAGTTTTATTCTTCTTTGCCATGATGCAAATTTGTCTTTGTTCAACTTGGGAACATCTCATTTTTTCATCTTGTGATATTTTGCTTGAGATGTTAAACTCCCTTTCTAAGCACACAAGCTCTAATATCAATTGTTAGAATAACTGAGAGGGGGGTGGTGAATCAGTGGCCACAAACATATTCCAATAAATCAACCCAAAAAATTAGTACCACAATATTAAGCCTTTAGTTATCTTCAGTCCTATAAGATGTATGCCTTGAAATAATGTTAACAAATAGCTACTACTCAGAGTTCACTGTTAAACCTTATTCTTACTGTTTACTGATTAGCAGTCTTTCATTTACCAATATATAGTAAATTGCTTAGTGTATACTGATCAATCCAGATTAGTTATGTCTAATGAAATATACTAAATTAATGAATCATAAACACATTGACATATGGATTTTTAACGTGGAAACCCTGTTAAGGGAAAAACCACTTGGGACCAGTAACCCAGTATTTTCACTCTTTTGAAGTGAGCTTGGTGAAGAGAAAACCATGTTAAAGGTTACAAACACACTGTTAGGTGTGACCTTGTTTGAGGATTTAAATAGAATATTTTGTCACTTGATATCGGGCATCTCTATGCTACCTTTTATGACCAAACCCAGTGTACTTTGTCAATTGGTATCTGGAATCTCATGCTATCTTCATGATGAAATTATTTGATAATCCTTGGGATGTATCTCAATATAGAAAGGATTGTTAAGGCCTGCTCGGTTAAGAGACTTTTTGATCCAATGGTTAAATTGAAACAGTAAATGATTTGTTCAAATATACAACTATAGACTTGCATCTTTTTAGATGTATTGTAAGTTCATTATACCTATCTGAACAATGTATCTTTTCAAAACCTTTTCTCCACTTCCTTCTGCTCGGTGTCCACTAAATTATAGCTCTGTTCTTTAGCTTGATTGATCAGGACTCTATGAATTTTTTCTTCATTAGTTTCTCTTCAGCATCCTCTTCTCTATTCACTCCCCTCATTCATAATAAATTAGCTTCTCTCTTTATAGGCATGATATCACCATTTCTCAGTTCTTTACTTTCTTGTTCTTGGCGTGATCCATAATTCTAGCTAATCTTTCTTTAAAACAATACTTCAGTTTTATCCCGTAGATTTCTCCTTGATAACTGGAATAAAATAGCTTTAAACCTCTTACTTATCTTTGCCTTTAAATTGTCAATGAAAACAATATTAACAACTAGTTAACTCCTTCTTTAGCTCTTTCTAGCTAAGTCTTTTTTCATTTTTGAACTTTAGTTCCTTTTAGTGTTTAAACTCTTGTTAGCTTCGGTCAACACTTCAGTTCTCCTCGGGCATCTCTGTCAGGGTTGTCTATCCATCAGGGTTTTCTGTCCATCAGGGTTGTATGTCCATTAGGCATCACTATGAAGTTTTTCTCATTGGTAATGCTTGTGATTCTTCTCTTCAGTAATTCTTGTGATTTTTCTCTTCGGTAATGCTTGTCAGGTTTCTTGCTTGGGCATCACTATTACTTTCCTCTAGGGGTTCTCTATCCGTTGGGGTGCACTTCCCATCGGTGTTTGTTGTCACTTAGCGAATATTGATCTTTTATGCATTACTAATAGGATAACCTTTATGTTTCTGGTTCTCTAAAGTCTTTAACACTTTGTATATAACCAATTATATTATATCAAGTTGACATCAATGAAAATACAATCCATTAACTGATTTAATGTCTTGCATTATCTTTCTGTATTTCGGTGATCATCAACTTAACATCTTCAAACATTCAATCAGTTATGGTTCATCCTAGATTGTACTCAATAGGTAGGCTTCACTCCACCTACCACTAGTGTTGAGACCTCTATGCCTATTTCTACTTCAATTCCTAGTGTCTCTACTTATTCTCCACTTATCATAACAAATTCCATTCAAAATATTAATCCTACACATGTTATCATCCCTAGTCCTATTGATTGTTCTATTCCTTCAAGTGTGGAATGTGTTTCAATGTCTTCATAAATTCCCACTTACAATAGTCTTCCCTTTTCAGATTATGTTCCCTCCATTTCTCATAATACTCCAAATATTTCAAATATATCTCCTCCTACCATTATTTATACTGATTCTACCATTAATAGCTTGGCTCAAACTGTGTCTTCTTTGTAACAAAAATTGCTTCAATGAATCAATCCCAGTTCAATATTCCTACTTGTGACATTGCTAGTCCTTTGTCTTTGGATATCATCTATGTTGTTATCTCACAATACATAGAGATTCCTCATATTGAGAGTTATAATGGTAAGGGTGATCCTTTGACGCATGTAAAAACATTTCAAACCTTGTGTAGTGATTTATCTCATGACCACATGGAAAAATTATTTACCAGAACCTTTCATGACAAAGCCTTTCCATGGTATTGTTATTTTCCTCCTTATTCTATCAATTATTTACAAAAGCTCGCTAATGGTTTCATTAAAAAATTTCAAAACAACATTGGTCCTAATAGTTCTTTGACTGATTTAATGCATTATAAACAAGGTGTTAAAGAAAAAGGCTTTGATTTCATTGGTATATTTAATCATTTGCATGCTCAAATTTCTTATCATGTGTTTTATATTGATGTTCAACACATTTTCATTTTTGATTTACTGAAATACAATAGATATAAGATTCTACTTTCTAAATTCTCTTCTTTACTCAATTATGTGTAGTGCTTCATAGTTATTAGCTTCAAGTGAGTCAAATTGAGAGAATGACAAAATGGCTCCAGTTGATAAGATTGATGCTGCATACAACAATTTTAACAATTTTTAGAAACCAGATAACTCCATTAAGATCAATAATTCATCCAATAATGTTGAGGATAAAGTGGCAGTAACATCCAAAGGTATGGCTCCTCTTTCATCTATTTTTAGAACTTCTTGTAATTTAACTCGGATTTCTGAATCTTTGCATAATGTGATGATGAAGTTGTTTAAGGATAAAGTGTTAAATCTTCCTTCCATTAAGCCTACTAACACATCCAAACCTTTAACCAAACACATTGATCAAAAATATTGTTGTCAATACCATCGTCAACCTGGTCATGATACTGGAAAGTGTTTCCATTTGAAATCTGTTATATAGACCTCATTGATTCTAATGCTATATCTATTGAAGGTATGGATGATCAAGGAAACAAATCCATAGCACCTACATACCAAAAATTTAAAATTAATACCAACCTTTACCATCTCATTCGACCCATACCATTGATTCTACACAACCTTTGTCTTCTTTTTCCACTAATGTTGTTGACTATGATGATAAATGTAATGAAGCAAATAACATTGCCAACCCCATTGACCAAATCAAAACTAAATCTAAACCTAAACCTGAGCTTTACATTATATTTGACCATACTAAGACAATTAAAGACCCTGATGGTCCTCTTTATATTGTGGGAAAAGTTAATGGCTTTCATTCTCGTGACATCCTAAGTGACCCTACTTGCATGGTGAATGTGGTAATTGAAGATCATATTTTTACTAGATAATTGAAATGTGATTTTTATTATAAATTTGATGTTATGATCTAAACTTGCAATGTTTTCCTTTATCCTTCACATGGTTCTATTTAATTTCCCATTGAAGTTGGTAGTAAAAATTTATATGTTACCTTTACTATGGTTCAAACATCTGATCAATTTCAAGTCAAACTTGGTCTTCCTTGGCTTACCTCCATGATATTCATGGCCTCTCTTATTCATTAGTGTTTGAAATTTCCTCACAATGGAAAAATCATGACTGTTAATAATATCTTGTATTAGCCTCGAGTTCCTTGAGAGTCTATTTACCTTGATTTATTTTGGAATTCTATGCCTCAACCAGCCCAACCCCATTACAATAACCTCTTCCAATCATATCAAGCTGACAACATCCTAAAGATTTTTGAACTTAAAAAACCCAAGGACATTTCAACTCTTTTTCTTGGATGTGGTCTTATTCCTACACCTCGTACACCTCCTATATATGCTTTAGTTCCACCTCCTATATCTTGTTATAGTTCTACTGATGTTATCTCTCAACCTAGTGTGGTTCCTTCTGTTCTTCCTCCTAAAGAAGAAAAGGACCCAATGTTGATTGATCCTGAACCAAACCCAATTTCTAGAAAAATAGAACATAACCATCATGCTTGTGATTTCCATTGTAAATGTTGTGCTAGAGCCCATCAACATGCTTCCCAAAATATTCCTTCACCTAAAATACCCTATGATGCTTTGATTCCCTTTGACTAACCTATTCTTGAACCAAAAGATGAAGTTAACTTGAAAAATATTAAATTGAACAAACATGATAATTCAATTCATATCTTGGATTCTATTACAATTAATTTAGATGAAGAGGATACTCTTGATGATGATGTTTTTGATGCTCCTAATGCAACTAACAATGATATTCATGTTATTGGTTTTGATGATACATTTGAACTTATTGATGTTAATTATGATTTACCAGCTATGTTTTCACAATAATTATCTCTTAATCCTAATGAAAATCAAAGTAACCCATCTTAAAAGCATGGTTCTTGTTTGGAAATGGCTATTGTTATATCTACCATTCTTGATGTTTCTCCTCTTGCATGTTTCCCACCTACCATAAACACTATAGAACAAGAGGGGGGGCAAGTGATACACTTGACTATCTCATCTTGTGGAGTGTATTTTTTGTGTTTTCCTATTGTAATGTGCTTCCCACATGATATGTTGTTTGTGTTGGAAATATAGATGAAGTAACTGAGAGGGGAGGGGTGAATCAGTTACCACAAAAATAAATCCACAAGTCCCTTAGATGTCTTCTTTATATACTGCTGTTACTCGGTAGATTAACTTATCATTGTTCATTAAACATTCACAGT
>MU228190.1:515194-528705 GCA_018584345.1 Thuja plicata | reverse complement strand
GCTGATACAGATCTCTGTTCTGCTCCAATAGATCCTTACTGATCAAATATATCTTTGCAGCACCTCAAGGATATCTCTAATCCTTCATCAGAATTCGCACATTCCTTCTGCATATCATATTCTTGCTTGCACACACTTCTTCATGTTTCCACACACTTCACACTCTTTTCACACACTTTTTGAATTCGCAACTTGATCTTTCATTTATACCCTTCAGGTTATCAAGTCGGCTCAATTACAAGTTTTAATTAATAAATATTACATTAGTCGGCTGCACAAACATTTCACAAATAAAATCCTTCGCAGGCCGACGCAGTCCCGAAATGATATTCCAGTGTTGACCAACTGATGCTCGGTGAACACTACAGATTCTGCGAAAATCCTTTGGTAACCAAGTGAACTCGGTAAAGACTGACTTTCCTTCACATATTCTTTGATGACCGAGTGGACTCGGTAGAGACTGAATTTCTTTTGTCGACCGAGTGAGCTCAGTAGTAACTAACTTCTCGGTATAGTATTCTGGAGCGCTTGGTAGACTCTGTAAATAGCTTCTCTTACAGTCTGAGCTCGGTAGACTTTGTCTAATGACTGATATGACATTTGTGTAACATCAAGGACAATACACAATTAAACAATTGTTTCCAACAGTTTGTTATATTTTTTATTTAGATTTCTTTAAATAACCCTTGTAGATCTGTTTGTGCAGGGTGATGGAGGAATCAAAATGGCACAAACATTATTCTATTTGTATCTCACTTCTTCTATATGTTGTTACATGTTATGTTGTGCATGTGCCACTATTTTTAAATGTACCTTTTGTGTTATCTGATTGAGGATGATACAAAATGGTAGCTACCTATTCCTTTTGGTCTCCGCAATGTCAGCCCAAAAAGACTCTTCTTTGTAACTCTTACATGTCATTCTTCCATTGTTCTTTTAGTTCTACTACATTTGGGGAATGATCAATTTTTTTTTAAAATAATAACTCATCTAGTATTAATGATCATTTTGACCCCGGAGTTAGTAGATCCCTTTTGTACTTTTTTTTTCATGCGTTTATTTCCCTTGATTTGTCCTTTCTTGGAGGAATCTCATAGAATAAATGTTTCTTGTGGGTGCATGTATGTTCTATTAAATTAATTGCTCTCATTAAGGCATTTTTAGTCTCTTTAACATGGGAGCATACACTCCACTCTATATTTCACATTTTGCACACATGTACACAATGATTAAATGCAATCTCTCTTGTGGATGACCAAGGAGACAACGATTTCCTTGTGTTTATCCTTTTCATAAGATCCCTTAATGAAGACAAGGAATTCCTTAAGGACTGATCCCCCTTCTTTGATCCCTAAAGAGAAAATTCTTTCCTTAGGTTTGATCGATTTCTTGATCCCTATGGAGATAATGCTTTACTTAGGCCTGATCATTCTCTCGTCAGATCCCTTAATGGAGACAATGCTTTCCTTAAGTATTGATCATTTTAATGGGTTGAATAGCATAACATAGATTACTATACCTTCAATTCCATATTTTCAATGCTTCCCTTTGTGTGATATATAGTTAGGCAATCCATTACTAGGCTAGTGATAATTATTTTTATCTCTCCTTATTTTGAGCAATGCCTATCTTATCTTGATTTTAGATTTGATTAATACTTGAGTCACTTGAGGGCTTGATATTTCTTTTTATCCTTGACCTTGATAAGATCATTTTTATAAATTTATCTCCTTTACCATGATCAAGATCTTGTCTCATTGTCCTGCTAAAGTGCAGGCTAAATGTATAGTCCTAAAAATTTACCACCCATAATTAGATGCTTTAGGACCTGTTAGGCCCAATTTTGGTGATTTTAAGGTCTGAATGCCTATTATGCTTGATCCCTATGACCTATATCTTCTTTTCCCACACCTATTTACTGTTCCTAATATCCCAGTGAAATTTGAGCCTATTTTACCTAGGACACATCACCAATGGTGATATTTCCCTAGGACACATTGACAATGATGACCTATCCCTGGGGTTATGGGCCCAAATTTTTCTCGGAGTCTAATATCAGGGTCTTCCTTTGAGGTTTTCAATTGTGATCAACATGGATCAAATTTGAATCCCAAAATAGGGGATTTAGTATAAAAGGACCTCCTTTCTCCTTGTTTGGCATAAGTTAATCAAGTGCAAGAATTTTGGCAATCAAGTTATCAATATTTAAAGCAAGTAAGAGAAATTGAGGATTTGGATTCAAGATTTAAGGAAAACATCCAATTAAAGATCTCTAAGTCTCCATTTCTTCAAGATTCATCAAATTAAAGGTAATATTCTCAAATTGATGCAAGTTTCTCTCCCATGATGACCAAGTAGAGGAATTCAAATTCTCAATCAAGAAAGAAGAATCTCTCTCTCTCTCTCTCTCTCTCTCTCTCTCTCTCTCTCTCTCTCTCTCTCTCTCTCTCTCTCTCTCTCTTCCATGTAGTTATCAATAATATCTACATTCTAGATCTTGGAGTGGAAATCATAGATATAAAAATTTATGTGGGAATCCATGATCCTACATAACATTTCAAGGTCAACTCTTTGGATTCCAAGGAAATTCAATTATATTCATGAATTTGAGCGATTTCTATATCCGTTCATGAGGGTTTATGCAAGGTAAATAAACAATTTTCCTTTATACAAATTTTATCATATTTCAAGGTTGATTCCTAAATAGGGGTTTGACCAAGGAAAGCCATTTTTCCCAACCTTTTCCCTTTTTTTGTGTTTTAGAACAACTTACGGAGCCGTTGGATCTTTTTTGGGGAGTACAGGAACAATTGTAAATTTTATAAAAAATTCATTTGAAAGAGCTAGGTGTAGATTGAATTTTTCCTTGTCCCATGGGTGCACATTGAATTTCTCTTTGTCCCTACCATTTTTGATTGATTTTTTGGTACAGGTTAGTTCCATCTGTTAGTAATAACTCAGAGGGGGGGTGAATCAGTGGCCTCAAAAATTTATCCTTTAAACTTTAATCCACCAATCAATACACCTTAGATTATTAAGTCCCTACAAGATGTATGCATTTAAAATACTTGAAATAATTACCTGTCTGTCAGTTTACCTTGTCTGTCCTTATTCTCCTTGATTACCGATAAGTAGTAAAAATTATTTACCGATACTTAGTAAATATCCAGAGTATACCAATCAATCCAGAAATGCATATGTGAAATGTAAAACAATAAAGTAATAAACCATACACACATAACACATGAATTTTAACATGGAAACCCTGTTAATGGAAAAAACCACTGGGACCGGTACCCCAAATTTTCACACTTCTAAAGTGAGCCCTGTTAGGAGCCAACCTTGTTAAAGGTTACAAACACACTATTAAGTGTGACCTTGTTAGAGAAATTTTTATACATAGGTTGTCACTTAGTATCTGGCATCTATGCTACCATCCTTGAATCAGCCTTTAGACTATCAATAGGCTTTATGCTAATCTTACTACCATCCTTGAATCAACCTCCTTCTTAGACTGTCAATAGGCTTTAGGTAAGACCAATGCTACTATCATGAGTCAACCTTTTTGGTAATCTGTTAGGATATACCTCAATTATAAAAGACTGTTAAGTCTTGCTCTGTTAAGAGACTTAATGCTTCAATGGTTAAACTGAAACACAATGACCTATTTCTAATGCAACTTGAATTGAAGATATTCAGATCTATTTACGTATAATACCTCTCTGGTAAATGTACCAATTCAATTCCTTTGTGCTTCACACTTTCTTCTCTATGATGTTGTGCTTCACTATTCGTCGGTGTCTGCAGAATTCTTTAGCTCTCCCTTAGCTTGATTGATCAGGACTGTATGATGTTTATCCTTCACCAGTTTCTCTTCAACATCTTCTTTCAATTCACTCCCCCGTGTATCTGATTGCTTGCAAAAATTTATTATTCTTGTCTCTTATATAGACATGAAATTCCTTTATTTCAGATTCTTGATTCTTGATTCTTGGCATGAAAAACAATCTAGCCAATTTGATTTACGGCTTTAACTCCTGATTTATCTCATAGTTATCTTCTTGCTAACTATATAAATCAATTGCTTAACTATGGTTGAATAAAACAAATAAAACAATCATTTAATTCTATCCTTAAGCTCTGTTAGCTAGATATTTTGTCATTTTTTGATCTCTCTATTCTATCGGTCAATTCTGCAGTTCGTCACTGATGAAAACTGCCAGTTCCGTTGGTGTAACTTCAATTAGATTTAGAATCTCCATCTGTCGGGCATCATTGGATCTTTCTTGTCAGGAAACTCTATTTTAAGCTCGTCGGGCAACTCTATTTTTTTCTCGTCGGGCATCACTGTAAATTTTTCTCTATCTTTACTGATGGTGTGCACTCCATCGGTGTAGTTTGTCACTTAGTGAATACTTGACTTTTATGCATTACTGAAAGCATAACCTCTGTTCAATTGTTTCTCTAAAGTCTTTGGCATTATGACCGTATAGATGATATCAAGTTGACATCAATGACAATACAAACCATTAACTGAATTAATGTCTTGTATCATCTTTAACTTAACATTATCAAACATTCAATCAGTTACATGTCATCAATCTCTCCCTTTGGCATTGATGGAAACATACTATATTATCACACTATATTATTTCTAATACAACATGAAATACAATTGTTGAGATTCAACAAATTACCAATCATTTTGTTTTAATAACTGATAAAAATGTCTGACCATCGGTAAGCTCTGTGTTAGCTTCGATTTGATTCTTGCAGCTTTCCTTGTTTCTTCTTTTGATGTGTTGTGTGCTTTGTTTGTGTCAATTCCTCTCTCTTGTCTATTCTTCTTCTTCTTTGATGTCACTATCTTTTATTGCAACTTTTAGACAAATTCTCTCCCTATGAATATGATCTCTCCCTGTTTGGAGTAATCTGATAATGAATAGTTTTTGATGATAATATGGATACATTCTCTCTCTTTGAAAATAATGCCAAAAAAATATTTGTCAAATATCTGACATTCTGTCAAACAATTTGTTCTATCCATAATATATTCCTTGAATTTCCCTTATCCATCATCAATATAACAATATGTTTTAGTGCTTGGCTCTGATATATACCTTTCTCTATATAGATGTAGCTTTGAAGTTCATTTTTTGCTTGCATCAATCATGAATGATATTCTGATAATATATGGCTGATGCAGCCTTTAGTCCTTTTACTAACTGGTAGACATGGGTTTGACCCCTAGTTTTTTTCTCAGGTACTCAAATGTATCATTGGGCAGTGGCTTGGTGAAGATGTTAGCCAATTGTTCTTTTGATTGCACATATTCAAGTATGACCTCTTTGTCTTGAACTTGTTCTCTTAAATAATGATACTTGATGGCAATGTGTTTAGTCTTTGCATGCATGACTGGATTCTTGGAAATATTTATTGTACTGGTGTTATCACAATAGATAATTACTGGTTCTATGATCTTCATATGCATACCTTCCAGTAAATGTTTGATCCATGCAATATTTGAGTAGTTTGCAGCAGCAGCAACGTATTCTTCTTCTGTAGTATACTGAGAGATGCATCCTTGCTTCTTGCTAATCCATGTGACAAGTCTGTCACCCATAAAGAAAGCTCCTCAAGTTGTGCTCTTTTGGTCATTTAGATTTCCAGCCCAATTAGCATCGGTAAACACTTTCAGTTCAAATTTTCCTTCTCTTCTATACCATAAGCCAAATTCCTCAGTATTCTTCAGATATCTTAGAATTCTTTTCACAGTAGTTATATGTGATTCCCTGAGGTTAGCAGAAAATCTAGCAACAATTCCTACTGCATGTGCAATATCTGGTCTAGTGTGTACAACATACATGAGTTTTCCTATCATTGATCTATATAGAGTCTGATTTACCTCTGTTGTCTTGTCTTCCTTTGTTAATTTGCATCTAGTAGCCATCTATGTTCCAACATGTTTGGAATTTTCCATCTTGAATATTTTTAGAACTTTTTTGATGTATTTGGACTGTGTAATGAAAATACCTTCACTTTGTTGAATGATCTGTAGACCAAGAAAGAACTTGATCTCTCCAAACATAGACATCTCATCAGCGAATGAATTGCATAGCATATCATTGCCTCCAAATATGATGTCATCAATAAATATTTCAGGAATCAAAGTGTTAGTATTAGTATCTTCTTTCAAATAAGGATTACTGTTTTCACTAGTCCTAATGAATCCAATACTTATTAGATAGGAATGAATTCATTCATACTAGGCTCTGGGAGCTTGTTTCAATCCATACAAGGCTTTGTGAATTCTACATACCATGTTCCTCTTGTCTAGATCCACAAACCCTTCTGGTTGCTCAATGTATACCTCCTCTTCAAGTATTCCGTTTAGGAATGCTGACTTGACGTCCATTTGATATACTTTGAATCCTTTGTATGCAGCATAAGCAAGTAGAATTCTTACTCCTTCTAGCCTAGAAATGGTTGCAAAGGTTTCTCCATGGTCTATACCTTCCTATTGTGCATACCTCTTGCATACTAGTCTTGCTTTGTTCCTTGTGACTTCTCCATTCTCGTTCAGTTTGTTCTTGAATATATAGTTTGTATCGATGACATTATTGTCATCTGGTCTTGGCATAGGTGACCATGTCTTTTTCTTTTCAATCTGTTCAATCTCATCATTCATAGAACCTATCCATTCTTTATTATCTAGTGCAGCATTGACATATTTTGGTTCAAACTCACAAATTAAGCAATTTGAGTTTAAAGAATTACTTATTGTTCTTGTACCAGCTCTCTTATCTCCTATGATCTAGTCCTCTAGATGGTTCCTTCTTACATATCTTGCAAGTACATGTACAACTCTTTGTATATCAGCTTGATCTTCATTACCTTGCACATTATCTTGATCATTATCCTGACCATCAGTAACAACATTTTGACCGTCGGTTGCAACATTTTGTTGTTCTAGATTTAAGCACTGTTTCTCGGGTAAAGTTATGTGTTCTTCACAGTATACAAACTTGTTGTAGTCTTCTAGTTCTTTTGAGCTTTTGAGTTCATTCTTTTCTACAAATTCATCAATCTTCACATTTGCACTTTAAACTATTTTGTTAGAAGCCTTGATTAGACATTTAAAAGCTTTTCTTTTAATAGAATACCCTAGAAAAATAACTTCATCACTTTTGGCATCGAGCTTTCCGTTTCTGTTATCTTTAAAGACATAACATTGACTACCAAATACTTTGAAGTAACTTACATTGGGTGTTTTACCATACCATAGCTCATAAGGAGTCTTCTTTGAGTCCTTCTTCAATTGTACCCTATTAAGTGTATAAATAGCGGTGCTAACAACTTCTCTCTAGAAGATCTGGGTGATGTCCTTCTCTATCATCAGTGTTCTTACACAGTCAACTATTGATTTGTTCCTTCTCTCAGCAATCCCATTTTATTGTGGTGTTCTTGGTGCAGAAACCTGTCTTTTTATACCATGCTCATTACAGAAATTAGTGAATTCATCTTATATAAATTCTCCTCCTCTATCTGATCTCAAACATTTTAGATCCTTACCACTTTGTTTCTCTACCATAGCCTTTTACCATTTAAACATCTTAAATGCTTCAGATTTTTCTTTTAGAAACATGACTATCATCATTCTAGAATAATCATCAACAAAGAGAATAAAATATCTATCTCCATAATAGCTCTTTGTCCTCATAGGTCCACATAAATTAGTATGGACTAATTCTAGAATATCATCAGATGTATGGGTTTTTCTTTTGAAACTAGACTTTGTCATTTTACCTTTTTGACAATTTTTGCACATGACGTTGTCTGGCTTTGTCATCGTTGGTAAGCCTCTTACACTTCTTTTCCTGCTTATTTTCATCATGTTGTCAAAATTCACATGACACAAGCTTTTGTGCCACAACCATATGTCTTCATTCCTAGTCATCAGGCAAGTGGGGTTAGTACCATTCAGATAGAATAAGTTACACCGGTACCAATTAGCATTCCTGATTCATTGAAGATCTTTGCCTTCTTGTTCTCAAATGCTACTCTGTGACCTGAATTATTTAGCTGAGAAACACTCAACAGATTATAATTTAATCCTTTTACCCAATAAGCATTTTCACATTTAATCAGGTTATTCATCATTAGTGTTCCTTTACCTTCAATTTGACAAGGTGTATCATTTTCCATTCTTACTGTACCACCTTTATAGTATTCAAAAGTATTAAACTTTTCTTTGTCACTGGTCATATGGTGAGTGCAGCCATTATCTATAATCTGGCTATCATTCTTACTAATCTTAGATATGAGTGCAGTTTCTTCATACCTTTCATCTTCATCTGAATCATCCTTCACAGCTACAAATACTATCTCGATATTATCATCCGATTTGGTGTCAGTATCTTCATCTTTGCAAGTAGCTAGATAGCTAGCATTCTTTCCTTTATCCTTGTAATCTCGAGTATCATTTCTCTCTGATCATCGGTAACCTATGTAATATTTGTTGTCACCTCTATCAGATTTCTTCTCAAAAGATCTGTTATCACTTCTTTCATCTTTTCTTTCGTTAGGACATCTTGCAACAAAGTGTCCAATCTCTTCACAATTGAAACATACAAGTGGTAACTTGCCTTTGTATTTACCTTTGCCTCTTTGCATTCTTCTTTCCATTAGTGCTTCTATTTCATCTAGATCTTCTTCTTCACTTTCACTTTCACTATCTCTTCTACATGAGTATCTTTGACTAGATTTGCTTATTCTCATAGAAGACTTAAATGCAGATTCTAAACTTGGTAAGACACTATTATCAAAATTATTCATCTCAAATGAAATCAATCTACCAATTAGGCTATCAAGAGTGACGGTATTATTTTCTACTACTCTCATTTCTTGAATAGTAGAGACTCTAATAGTGTATTATTTTCTACTACTCTCATTTCCTGAATAGTAGAGACTCTAATAGCATATACAGACAATAAGGTTCTTAAGATTTTACTTACCACTGTCTCCTCTTCAAGTGTACCTCCAATGCCTCGTATAGCATTGACTACTTCTTTTATTCTTGTGCTTGTTGGAATTATATTGAGATGATGTACTGAGAGGGGAGGGGTGAATCAGTACCTCTAAAACTTTTCTTGGTTAGCCCATTAACCCTTAGTCATCAGTTTGTAAAATAACTTATCTATCTGTTCATCTTTCTTTATGCATATGAAATCATATCATACATTCCATTTGATGTGTAACAGTAAAAGAAACATATATGAAATTTGATAACACATAACACAAGATATGGTATCACAAAAAACTCCTATTAAGGAAGTAAAAACTACGGTGGGGATTGTTACCCACAAACTTCACTATATGTAGATAAGAAGAGTCGGTTAAGGCTTACAATTTGGTCACTTCTGATGACCTACCCTATTAGGAGTATTATAGTGGAGACCTATTGAGATCTACTTCGTTTGAAGCTTTAGTAACACTATTAAGTGTGCACTCTGTTAAGAGATTTACAAAGGACGGTTAAGTCCACCTTCTACAAGAGGATTTTAGATTTGATGCACTTATTAGAATGCAACTACATAAGTCTTTGATCTGATGATAAATGCAATCTTCAATTGTTGATAAAACAGATCCTATGAAGCTCCAAAAATACTGTTAATCATCCTTCCATGATTGAGTATTACCTTTATCTGCTCGTCGGTAGCCTCTTTGTGTTCTTGTTAACTGACGTATTCTATTTCTGCTCTTTGCATGAATTCTTCCTTCTGCTCCTTAGATGCTCTTCATGGCTATCAATTATTAGGAATTCATATTTTTACAAATGATTACAAACATCTATTTATACTAATCTAGGCTTAATTCTTGATTCAAGCATTTACACGTTAACTCTAGATTCAAGATATACAACTTGATCTTGATATGTAGTTAGATATGCTTTTGTTCTGTTAGGATGCTTTAAAGCATTTACATAAAGCATGCATGACCATCTAATATGATTTAAAACAAAAATAAAACTCTATAAATAGATTTACATTGCTTTAATCGATGTGTAAAACTCAGATCCACAATTTGTGGGTTCTTGATCTGTCTGTCAGTTTTCTTGATCGTCGGTGTTCCTTCTTGAACATTTCATCGGGTATGCTTGTCTATTCCTGTTGGGTTGATTCTGGAAACTATGTTTCCAGTAATTCTTGTGTTCATCGGTAATGCTTGTCACATTTATACTTAGCATTTTTCTCAAAAATTCTTTGTGCTGCCGGGTATGCTTGTATTTCACCGGTACTGCTTATGGTTCATCAGTGATGTCTTCTATCTATCGGTAATGCTTTTTGACTATTTTTCCTCTGAGTATAATAATGGAAAAATAATGTCATCAATCTCTCCCTTTGACATTAGTATCAAAAACATGGTATGTGCAACATACTGAGTATATTAGTATGTACACCTGTGTATACTACTACCTTAGTCATTTGAATGAATCCCCCTATGTATATGCCGGTAAGTGTAAGTATATATATATATATATCTTTTTGTTTTTGTGATATAAGTATTGTACATAGCTATATACAGTACCTTTCCTCCTTTTTTGATTCTAAGGACAAAAGTACTTACAACTTCTCAAAAAGGTTGGAATGTGAGGATTCGACTTCCTCCATCATTTTCTCCCATTTTTCTTTCAGCATTTATAGAGCGATGTGCTCTAGTGAAATTATTACATGAATATCATAGGTGTTGTCTACGACAGACATCTCTGGGGTTGCTATAAGATTTCTGGCCTCTGAGATGCTGCTGAAGTATTGTGAGATTTGGTAAAATGTGTGCTTGTAATTCTGTAATCTCTCCTCTGAATTGTGTCTCAGCATCCCATATTTCCTTCCTTAGCCTATTTTCCTCAATGACTGTGCCATGATATGCCTTTATGATTTTGGCATGTGAGGTTAGGCTTTGTGCACTCTTAGTGACATTTGCATCAATTTCTGCAAGCTTTTCACTATTCTCCTTTGCAAATTTGTCAAGTGTGCACATTTTTTGAACTAAGGTTATTGCTTCTGCAATCATTGGTTCCAGTTCATCACTAAGTTCTAAGAGTTTAACCTTGTTCAATGCCACTTCTTGGCTTATTTTATCAATTATCTAGTATTGATATTTCTTCTCTGCTTGTTCTTCCATTGCTTGGTCGGCTTCTATCTCTTGTTCTGTGATAGCGTCGGTAAGAACAACAATTTATTCCTTTACTAAAGCATTTTCATCAATTTTCACTTCAGGAACCAGTTGTTGGAGTATTTCTTTGGCTTTCTCAAGTGCCATCTTTTCTCTATGTTCTTTGATCATATTCTTTTGTATGGATTTTCGTTGACAAAGTACTCCAAACTCTTGAATTTTGTCACTGTCCAAAGTGGTGATGTCCCAATTTGGTACTTCAATGACTTCATCAAGTGTGACCACCAGCATGCCTTTCTTTACTATTTTCTTCTTCTTCTTCTTTGGTTGGCTGGTGGTGGCAGATTGATGTAATACCATCTACAAAGCCTATGATTGTGTAGACTTTGTTGGTGAGTGTAAAGATGTTGAGGTATCCTTTTGTACTTGTTCTGTGATCACCGACCAGTTTTGTGAAGACATCTCCTCATGATCCTTGGGTGTGTCAACAGATGAATCTTCCTTTTGTTTCATGTCCTTATTTTTATTTACTTCCTCACTCTTTCCTTTCTCTTCAATGTGCTTGGATGTGTCTTTCGTCATTTTCTCTGCCTCTTGCTCTTTCTCTTCATCAGTGGCATCCTTCGTTTTTGTATCGGTATTTCTTGGAGTGTTTGATGCCCCTTTATTTTCATCTACACCCATATCTTTGGGTATATCATCATATTTCTTAGATTATTTGTCCTGGTTGGACTGTATATCGATAGCATCTATCAATATATTCATATTAGTTGGCGTATTGACAGTTGTAGTGTCAATAGCCTTGTCTTGTTCATCGGTCTTACCCTCTGCAGTAGCATTGATGTCTTCATCTTTTTGGATTTCTGCAGCAGGGTCTTTACCTATATTGGTGTCGACAATGTTTTCTAACCATGATTCATCATTAATATCCACATCTAAGTTACCCTTAATTGTTAGATCTTCTTTGGCAACTTCTTCATCCTCCAAGGTAATGTGGATGGGACTATTCAGTGCTTGATCATGTTGGTCATCTTTTGACCAATCTTCATATATAACATCTATTTGTTTCTAACCTATGATCTGAAATTCTTCATTTTCCAACTCAATTGTTGAGTGACCTCCTATGTTGATTGGTTCCTTTGTAGGAATGTTTGTCTCTACAGGTTTTAGTATACCACTCCACATTTTGTGAGTGTCTTCCTCCAGCTCTATAAGTTTTTCTTGAAGAAATTTGTAAGCTCTCATCTTTGGTGGTAATTTCTTTGTGTATTTCTCCATTACTTAATTGATTTTGTCTTTTGAGGATTCAGGCATAAGAGAAACCAATACTCTTTCTCTTATTCTTTTCTCTTCATGAAGTGCATAAGTGAATCTAGAAGAAATATTATCCAAGAGTTCTTGTGGAACTTCTTGTTTTTTAAAGTGTAGTGGGACATAATAATGTCTGCACATTTTTGCAATTAGGGCATATTCTATCGTATTTTGTTCTTCTATATCCCATCTTAACCATTTTCTAATCTTTGGGTGTCCTATAGATGCAGTTTTAGAAATGTACTTACATATGTCATCAATGTCTTCAGATGGTGATGTAAGCTTTGCCTTTTCCTTTGCTAGTCTGATAGCATCAGGTTCATCCATTGTTGTATCTTCTAGTTATTCATCTATTTGAACATATTTTCTCCTCTTGGTAGGTGCCCTAGGTGGTGGTTTAACCTTTGTAGGTGCAGGTTTCCTTTTGTACACCTTGCCTTTTACCATAGGCGATGGACTAGTATCCTTAGTCGTTTGGCTTCTTGTTCTATACTTTTTGGTTGGAGGAGGAGGTGGTGAATTAGATTTCTCTTCTTCTGATTCTTGTATGTCTTCTGTTTCACCAATGGGAAGCTATTCTTTAGTGCCTTCCTCCTTACTTTGTTCTTCCTCCTTACCCTGTTCTTCATCTTCTCCATCAGAAGATATGTTCAAGTTCTTCTTTATGTTTTTCACCATTCTCTTAGACTGCTTTACAACCTTTTTGACAACAAGTGTTGACTTGATTTTCTATTTGGCTTCCTCATAAGTACCAAACCTCATTTGTTTTTTTTCAATGGGTTCATTCAATAATGCTTTTATTGCTTCTATTGCTAACCCAGTCTTGATCTCGTAGTCAAGTTTTTCTAACCAAGATTTTCTTGGGACTACTGCTTGAATGTAGGTGAAGTCAGTATCTACCATAAAACAAATGTCATCTTTATATTCCTCAATAAGACTTTCAGGAATTCTATTCCTTGCTTGTAGCATATCCTTAATTGCCTTAAAGTACTCATGCATAACATTGTCAAAATTTGTGCCTAGAG
>MU228190.1:458867-492679 GCA_018584345.1 Thuja plicata | reverse complement strand
TTTGCATTTGAAACTCAGTCAATTAAAGTCAATTAGGAGAAGAATTTGCCTAATACAATAGGACTTTGAAGATAAGAAAATGCACCAAAATTGATCGATTATTAGGTGCCAATTTTGGGGTGTTACAATACTTAGTAAATATGTAGAGTATACCAATCAATCTAGAAATGCATATGTGAAATGTAAAACAATAAAGTAGTAAACCATACACACATAACACATGGATTTTAACATGGAAACCCTCTTAAGGGAAAAAACCACTAGGACCGATACCCCAATTTTTCACTCTTCTGAAGTGAGCCCTATTAGGATCCAACCCTATTAAAGGTTACAAACACACTGTTAAGTGCGACCTTGTTAGAGGATTTTTATACATAGGTTGTCACTAAGTATCAGGCATCTACGCTACCATCCCTGAATCAGTCTCTAGACTATCAATAGGCTTTATGCTAATCTTACTACCATCCTTGAATCAGCCTCCTTCTTAGACTATCAATAGGCTTTAGGTAAGACTGATGCTACTATCATGAGTCAACCTTTTTGGTAATCTATTAGGATATACCTCGATTATAAAAGACTGTTAAGTCCTACTCTATTAAGGACTTAATGCTTCAATGGTTAAACTGAAACACAATGACCTATTTCTAATGCAACTTTTGAATTGAAGATATTCAAATCTATTTATGTATAATACCTCTTTGATTAATGTATCAATTCAGTTCCTTTGTACTTCACACTTTCTACTTTTTGATGTTGTGCTTCACTATTTTTCGGTGTCTACAGAATTCTTTAGCTCTCCCTCAGCTTGATTGATCAGGACTACATGAAGTTTATCCTTCATCAGTTTCTCTTCAGCATCTTCTCTCAATTCACTCCCCCATGTATCTGATTGCTTATAGAAATGAATTATGCTTGTCTCTTATATAGACATGATATTCCTTAATTCTTGGTTCTTTATTCTTGATTCTTGGCATGAAAAACAATCCATCCAAATTGATTTACAGCTTTAACTCCTGATTTATCTCGTAGTTATCTTCTTGCCAGGTGTATAAATCAATTTCTTAACTGTAGTTGAATAAAAAAAATAAAACAACCAATTAAGTCTATCCTTAAGCTCTGCCAGCTAGATATTTTTTCATTTTCTGATCTCTCTGTTATGTCAGTCAATTCTGTAGTTTGTTGCTAGTGACAACTGCTAGTTCCATCGGTGAAACTTCAGTTAGCTTTGAGATATCCATTTGTTGGGCATCATTGGAGCTTTCTGGATGGGCAACACTATTTTCAGCTCCTCAGGTATCCTGGGATTCTACTTCCTCAGGCAACATTGTCTTCTACTCATCGGGTATCACTATGACTTTATCTCTGTCTTTACCGATGGTGTGCACTCTACCGGTGTGGTCTGTCACTTAGTGAATACTTGAATTTTTATGCATTGCTTAAAGCATAACCTTGGTTCCATTGATTATCTGAAGTCTTTGGCATTATGTATATGACCATACAGATGATATTAAGTTGACATCAATGACAATACAAACCATTAATTGATTTAATGTCTTGCATCATCTTCAACTTAACATTATCAAACATTCAATTAGTTACATTTCATCAATCTCTCCCTTTGGCATTGATGGCAACATTCTTTATTATCATACTATACTATTTCTAATACAACATGAAATACAATTGTTGAGATTCATCAAATTACCAAATAGTTTGTTTTGATAACTGAGAAAAATGTCTGACTGCCAGTAAGCTCTGTGTAAGCTTAGATTTGATTCTTGCAATTTTTCTGTTTCTTCTTCTGATGTGTTGTATCCTCAATTTGTGTCAATTTCTCTCTTGACTGTTCTTCTTGTTTGATGTCCTTGTCTTTTGTTTGCAAATTTGATAAAAATTCTCTCCCTATGGATATGATCTCTCCCTATTTGGAGTAATTTGATAATGAATAGTTTCTGATGATAATATGGAATACATTCTCTCCCTTTGACATTAATGCCAAACAAATATTTTTACAAATATCTGACATTCTATCAAACAATTTATTCTATCCATAATATATTCCTTGAATTTCCCTTATCCATCATCAATATAATAATTTTCTCTGGTGCTTGGTTCTGATATATACCTTTCTGTATATAGATTTAGCTTTCAAGTTCATTTTCTGCTTGCATCAATCATGAATGATATTCTGATAATATATGGCTGATGCAGCTTTCAGTCCTTTTACTGACTGATAGACATGGGTGTGACCCCTAGTATTTTTCTTAGGTACTCAAATGTATCCTTGGGCAGTGGCTTGGTGAAGATATCAGCCAATTGTTCTTTTGATTGCACAAATTCAAGTATGACCTCTTTTTCTTGAACTTGTCCTCTCAAATAATGATACTTGATGGCAATGTGTTTAGTCTTTGCATGCATGACTAGATTTTTGGAAATATTTATTGCACTGGTGTTATCACAATAGATAATTAATGGCTCTTTGATCTTCATATGCATACCTTCCAGCAACTATTTGATCCATGCAATATTTTAGCAATTTACAGCATTAGCAACATATTCTACTTCTGCAGTAGACTGAGAGATGCATCCTTGCTTCTTGCTAATCCATGTGACAAGTCTATCACCCATAAAGAATGCTCCTCCAGTTGTGCTCTTTCGGTCATCAAGATTTCTATCCCAATCACCGTCGGTAAACACTTTTTATTCAAATTTTCCTTCTCTTCTATACCATAAGCCAAATTCCTCAGTATTCTTCATGTATCTTAGTATTCTTTTCACAGCAGTTATATGTGATTCCCTGGAGTTAGCAGAAAATTTAGCAACAATTCCTATTGCATGTGCAATATCTGGTCTAGTGTGTACAACATACATGAGTTTTCCTATCATTGATCTGTATAGAGTCTGATTTACCTCTATTGTCTTGTCTTCCTTTTTTAATTTGCATCTAGTAGCCATCGGTGTTCCAACAAGTTTGGAATCTTCCATCTTGAATATTTCAGAACTTCTTTGATATATTTGGACTGTGTAATGAAAATACCTTCACTTTTTTGAATGATCTGTAGACCAAGAAAGAACATGATCTTTGCAAACATAGACATCTCAAATTCTTTTCTCATCTCATCAGCAAATGATTTGCATAGCATATCATTGCCTTCAAATATGATGTCATCAACAAATATTTCATCAATCAAAGTGTTAGCATTAGTATCCTCTTTCAAATAAAGATTATTGTTTTCACTAGTCCTCATGAATCTAGTACTTATTAGATAGGAATTAAGTCATTCATACCAGGCTCTGGGAGCTTGTTTCAATCCATACAAGGCTTTGTGAATTATACATACCATGTTCCTCTTGTTTGGATCCAGAAACCCTTCTGGTTGCTCAATGTATACCTCTTCTTCAAGTATTTCGTTTAGGAATGCTGACTTGATGTCCATTTGATATACTTTGAATCCTTTGTATGCAGCATAAGCAAGTAGAGTTCTTACTCCTTCTAGCCTAGCAATGGGTGCAAAGGTTTCTCCATAGTCTATACCTTCCTCTTGTGCATACCCCTTGCATACTAGTCTTGCTTTGTTCCTTGTGACTTCTCCATTCTCATTCAGTTTGTTCCTAAATATCCATTTTTTACCAATGACATTTTTGTCATCTGGTCTTGGCTCAAGTGACCATGTCTTCTTCTTCTCAATCTGTTCAATCTCATCATTCATAGCACTTATCCATTCTTCATTATCTAGTGCAGCATTGACAGATTTTGGTTCAAACTCACAAATCAAGCAATTTGAGTTTAAAGACTTACTTCTTATTATTGTACCAGCTTTCTTATCTCCTATGATCTGGGCCTCTAGATGGATCCTTCTTACATATCTTGCAAGTACAGGTATAACTCTTTGTATATCAGCTTGATCTTCATTACCTTGCACATTATCTTGATCATTATCTAGACTATGGGTAACAACATTCTGACCATCGGTTGCAACATTCTGTTGTTCTGGATTTAAGCATTGTTTCTTGGGTAGAGTTGTGGATTCTTCATAGTATACAAACTTTTTGTAGTCTTCTAGTTCTTTTGTGCTTTCCAACTCATTCTTTTCAGCAAATTCATCAATCTTTATATTTGCACTTTCAACTATTTTTTTAGAAGCCTTGATTAGACATTTAAAAGCTTTTCTTTTGGTAGAATACCCCAGAAAAATACCTTCATCACTTTTGGCATCAAGCTTTCCATTTCTATCATATTTTAAGACATAACATTAAATTCCAAATATTTTGAAGTAACTTACATTGGGTGTTTTACCATACCATAGCTCATAACTAGTCTTCTTTGAGTCCTTCAATTGTACTCTATTAAGTGTATAGATAGCAGTGCTAACAACTTCTCTCCAGCATATCTGGATGATGTCCTTCTCTATCATTAGTGTTCTTGCATAGTCAACTATTGATCTGTTCCTTCTCTCAGCAATCCCATTTTGCTGTGGTGTTCTTGGTGCAGAAACCTGTCTTTTTATATGATGCTTATTAGAGAAATTAGTGAATTCATTTGATATAAATTCTCGTCCTCTATCTGATCTCAAACATTTTAGATCCTTACCACTTTGTTTTTCTACCATAGCCTTATACCATTTAAACATCTTGAATGCTTCAGATTTTTCTTTTAGAAACATGACTATCATCATTCTAGAGTAATCATCAACAAAGAGAATAAAATATCTATCTCCATAATAGCTCTTTGTCCTCATAGGTCCACATAAATTAGTATGGACTAATTCTAGAATATCATTAGATGTATGGGTTTTTCTTTTGAAACTAGACTTTGTCATTTTACCTTTTTGACAATTCTTGCACATGATGTTGTCTGGCTTTTTCATCGTTGGTAAGCCTCTTACACTTCTTTTTCTACTTATTTTCATCATGTTGTCAAAATTCACATGACACAACCTTTTGTGCCACAGCCATATGTCTTCATTTCTAGTCATCAAGCAAGTGGGGTTTGTATCATTCAGATAGAATAAGTTAGCTTTGTTCTGTTCACCGGTACCAATCAGTTTTCCAGATTCATTGAAGATCTTTGCCTTCTTGTTCTCAAATGCTACTCTATGACCTAAATTATTTAGTTGAGAAACACTCAACAGATTTTAATTCAATTCTTTTACCCAATAAGCATTTTCACATTTAATCAGGTTATTCAGCATTACTGTTCCTTCACCTTCAATTTGACAAGGTGAATCATTTTCCATTCCTACTGTACCACCTTTATAGTATTCAAAAGTATTAAAATTTTCTTTATCACCGGTCATATGGTGAGTGTAGCCACTATCTATAATCTAGATATCATTCTTACTAATTTTAGATATGAGTGTAGTTTCTTCATACCTTTCATCTTTATCTGAATCATCCTTTACAACTAAAAACACTATCTCAACATCATCATCTGGTTTGGTGTCAGTATCTCCATCTTTGCAAGGAGCTAGATAACTATCCTTCTTTCCTTTGTCCTTGTAATATCGGGTATCACTTCTTTCTGATCATCGGTAACCTCTGTAATATTTGTTATCACCTCTATCAGATTTCTTCTCAAAAGATCTATTGTCACTTCTATTATATTATCTTTTGTTAAGACATCTTGCAACAAAATGTCTAATCTCTTTACAATTGAAACATACAAGTGGTAACTTGCCTTTGTATTTACCTTTGCCTCTTAGCATTCTTCTCTCCATGAGTGCTTCAATTTCATCTAGATATTCTTCTTCACTTTTTCTTTCACTGTCTCTTCTAGATGAGTGTTTCTTAGAAGATTTTCTTATTCTCATAGAAGAGTTGAATGCAGACTCTAAACTTGGTAAGACACTATTATCAAAATTATTCATCTCAAATGAAATCACTCTATCAATCAGGCTATCAAGAGTGACTATATTATTTTCTACTACTCTCATTTCTTGAATAACAGAGACTCTAATAGCATATACAGGCAATAAGGTTCTTTAGATTTTAATTACCACTGTCTCCTCTTCAAGTGTAACTCCAACGCCCCATATAGCATTGACTACTTTTATTCTTGTGCTATACTGAGTGATGTTTTCACCTTCTTTCATTATGAGATCATCAAAATTTCCTCTAAGGCTTTCTTCCTTGGCTCTCAGAACATTTGCATCACCTCCATGTACAAGCTTCAACTTGTCCCACATTGTCTTTGCATTTTCACAATCTTTGACATCCTCAAATTTAGCATCAGAGAGTGAGGCTGAAAGCTCTATAATCATGTAGATATCTTCATGCTTTACTCTCAATTGATCTATTGTCAATGGTCTTGTAGGAAACACATATGTAGTATCTAAGTATTGAGTAATATCATTACCAATACCTGATAAGTGAAGGTTTATTCTTCTTTATCATGAAGAAAAGTTGTCCTTGTTCAACTTGGGCACATCTCGTCTGTTCATCTTTTGATATTTACTTAGGTCTTGAAACCTTCCTTCTAAGAACACAAGCTCTGATACCAATTGTTAGTAATAACTGAGAGGGGGGGGGGTGAATCAGTGGCCTCAAAAATTTATCCTTTAAACTTTAATCCACCAATTATTACACCTCAGATAATTAAGTCCCTACAAGATGTATGCCTTTGAAATACTTGAAACAAATGACTTTCTGTCGGTTTACCTTGTATGTCCTTCTTCTCCTTGATTACTGATAGGCAGTAAAACTTATTTACTGATGCTTAGTAAATATGTAGAGTATACCAGTCAATCCATAAATGCATATGTGAAATGTAAAACAATAAAGTACTAAACCATACAGATATAACACAAGGATTTTAACGTGGAAACCCTGTTAAGGGAAAAACCACTGGAACCAGTACCCCAAATTTTCACTCTTCTGAAGTGAGCCATGTTAGGAGCCAACCCTATAAAATGTTACAAACACACTGTTAAGTGTAACCTTGTTAGTTGATTTTTATACATAGATTGTCACTAAGTATCTGCATCTATGCTACCATCCTTGAATCAGTCTCTAGACTATCAATAGGCTTTATGCTAATCTTACTACCATCTTTGAATCAACCTCCTTCTTAGACTGTCAATAGGCTTTAGGTAAGACCGATGCTACTATCATGAGTCAACCTTTTTGGTAATCTGTTAGGATATACCTTAATTATAAAAGACTGTTAAGTCCTACTCTGTTAAGAGACTTAATGCTTCAATGATTAAAATAAAACACAATGACATGTTTCTAATGCAACTTGTATTGTAGATATTTAGATCTATTTACGTATAATACCTCTCTGATCAATGTATCAATTCAATTCCTTTATGCTTCACACTTTCTGCTTTATGATCTTGTGCTTCACTGTTCATCGGTGTCTGTAGAATTCTTTAGCTCTCCCTTAGCTTGATTGATTAGGACTACATGAAGTTTATCCTTCATCAGTTTCTCTTTAGCATCTTCTCTCAATTCACTCCCCCATGTATCTGATTGCTTATAGAAATGAATTATTCTTGTCTCTTATATATACATGATATTCCTTAATTCTTTGTTCTTGATTCTTGATTCTTGGCGTGAAAAATGATCTAGTCAAATTGATTTACAACTTTAACTCCTGATTTATCTCATAGTTATCTTCTTTCTAGCTGTATAAATCAATTTCTTAACTGCGGTTCAATAAAACAAATAAAACAACCAGTTAAGTCTATCCTTAAGCTCTGCCAGCTAGATATTTTGTCATTTTCTAATCTCTCTCTATTCTGTCGGTCAATTCTGTAGTTCATCATCGATGACAACTACCAGTTCCGTCGGTGCAACTTCAGTTAGCTGCAAGATCTCCATCCATCAGGCATCATTGGATCTTGCTCATCGGGCAACACAATTTTCATCTCATTAGGCATCTTGGGATTCTGCTTCATCGGGCAATACTGTCTTCTACTCGTCGAGTATCACTATGACTTTATCTCTGTCTTTACTGATGGTGTGAAATCTGCTGGTGTGGTCTGTCACTTAGTAAATACTTCAATTTTTATGCATTTCTAAAAGTGTAACCTCTGTTCCATTGATTCTCTGAAGTCTTTGGCATTATGTATATGACCATACAGATGATATTAAGTTGACATCAATGACAATACAAACCATTAACTGATTTAATGTCTTGCATCATCTTCAACTTAACATTATCAAACATTCAATAAGTTAGATGTCATCACTTTTTGGTAATCTGTTAGGATATACCTCAATTATACAAGACAGTTAAGTCCTGCTCTTTTAAGAGACTTAATGCTTCAATGGTTAAACTGAAACACAATGACCTGTTTATAATGCAACTTTGAATTGCAGATATTCAGATCTATTTACATACAATACCTCTCTGATCAATGTATCAATTCAATTCCTTTGTTCTTCACACTTTCAGCTCTGTGATGTTGTACTTCATTGTTCATCGGTGTCTGTAGAATTCTTTATCTCTCCCTTAGCTTGATTGATCAGGACTATATGAAGTTTATCCTTCACCAGTTTCTCTTCAGCATCTTCTTTCAATTCACTCCCCTGTGTATCTGATTGCTTGCATAAATTAATTATGCTTGTCTCTTATATAGACACGATATTCCTTTATTTATAATTCTTGATTCTTGATTCTTGGCGTGAAAAATAATCCAGCCAATTTGATTTACAGCTTTAACTTTTGATTTATCTCATAGTTATCTTCTTGCCAACTATATAAATCAATTTCTTAATTGTTGTTGAATAAAACAAATAAAATAGTTAGTTAAGTCTATCCTTAAGCTCTGCCAGCTAGATATTTTGTCATTTTCTGATCTCTCTGTTATGTCGGTCAATTCTGGAGTTTGTCGTCGATGACAACTGCCAGTTCCATCGGTGTAACTTCTGTTAGCTTTGAAATCTCTGTCCGTCGGGCATCATTGGATCTTTCTCATCAGAAAACTCTATTTTTTTCTTGTCGAGCATCACTGTGACTTTTTCTCTATCTTTACCAATGGTGTGCACTCCGTCAGTGTAGTCTATCACTTAGTGAATACTTGACTTTTATGCATTGCTAAAAGCATAACCTCTATTCTATTGATTCTCTAAAGTCTTTGGCATTATGACCGTATAGATGATATCAAGTTGACATCAATGACAATACAAACCATTAACTGATTTAATGTCATGTATCATCTTCAACTTAACATTATCAAACATTCAATCAGTTACATGTCATCACCATCTTCTAATTTCCATTTTTCGTTAGTTTAATTTCAATATCAATTTTTATCAATCTGTTTTGGCCATCTTTTTAGTGAATTTTATAATAGATCAATTACATTACATAATCATTCCAAATTCACTTCAATTACATTATTTAGTGAAGGAAAGATCATATTTCCAATTGGTGATTGAATCACCTCTTGAGCCTATTGGAGATATTCTTCCTTCCTAATGTGCAATTCATGAAATGGAGAGGTAATTCACTTAGTATATTTTATGTTGCATTTCTTTCCCCATTACCTATTGTACAGTACCATAGGACCTCTTAAGACCCCTTATGACCCCTTAGAACTCCTCATCATATATTAACATATCGTATGACTCCTAGGATACATTAATGTATGGTAAGGGGGTATAAGGGGTCTTAAGAGGTCTTAAGGGCTCCTAGTATACATTAATGTATTCTAGGACCCCTTAAGACCCCTTTATGACCCCTTACAACACCTTCAAAACCTTTACCATACATTAATGTATCTTAGGAGCCCTAGGATAGACTAATGTATGCTGAGGGGTCTTAAAGGGTCATAAGGGGTCCTAGGATACATTAAGGTATCCTAGGATCCCTTACCATACATTAATGCATCTTAGGATTCCTATGATACATTAATTTATGATGAGGGATCCTAAGGGGTCCTAAGAGGTCCTAGGATACATTAATGTATCGTAAGAACCTTTAAGACCCCTTATGACCCCTTAGGACTCCTTATCATTAATTAATGTATCCTAGGAGTCCTAGGATACATTAATGTATGTTGAGGGGTCCTAAGGGGTCATAAGTGGTCCTAAGATACATTAATGTATCCTAGGACCCCTTAATACCCCTTTTAATGTATCTTAGGACCCCTTAATACCCCTTTTGACCCCTTAGAACCCCTCAACACATACTAATGTATCTAGGACTCCTTGTATACATTAATGTATGATAAGGAGTCTTGAGTGGTATTAAGTGGTCCTATGATACATTAAAGTATCCTAGGACCCCATAAGACCCCTTATAGCACCTTAATGTCCCCTTACCATACATTTATGTATCCTAAGATTCCTAGGATATATTAATGTATGACGAGGGATCGTAAGGGGTCATAAGGGGTTTTAAGGGGTCCTATGATACATTAATATATCTTAGAATCCCTTAAGACCCATTATGTCCCCTTATGACCCCTTAAGACCCCTTACCATACATTAATGTATCCTTAGAGTCATAGAATACATTAATGTATGCTAAGGGGTCCCAAGGGGTCTTAACGGATCCTAAGATACATTAATGTATCCTAGGAGCCCTTAAGATACCTTATGACCCCTTAAGACCCCTTATGACCCCTTACAACCCCTTACCATACATTAATGTATCCTAGAATTTATGTGATACATTAATGTATGTTGAGGGGTCCAGTGGGGTCATAAGTGGTCTTGGATACATTAATTTGTCCTAGGACCCCTTATCACCCCTTATGACTCCTTATCATAAATTAATGAATTCTAGGAGTACTAGAATACATAAATGTATGTTTAGGTTTCCTAAGGGGTCATAAGGGGTCTTAAGGGGTCCTATGATACATTAATGTATCCTAGGTTTCCTTAAAACCCCTTATGACCCTTTACCACACATTAATGTATCATAGGAGTCCTAGTATACATTATTGTATGCTGAGGGGTCCTAAAGGGTCTTAAGGGAACCTAGGATGCATTAATGTATCCTAGGAACCCTTAGGAGCTCTCTCTCTCTCTCTCTCATAAAAAGTTAATTAAATTTATTCTTCAAAAGAGGTTTCTTTGTAGTAGTTCAAATTTTAAGAGGGGGGCCTTTTTAATAAGCATTTTTTTTACTGTATTCATTCACTATTCAAGCATAGAGTTTCTCTGATTTTATTAGATAAATTACTATTTTGTCACATGCAATTATTGTTGTGGTAGATATTTTTATTCTCCATTGATATTAGGATGTACTTCACTATGTATGCACTATCTAGAGAAAATACATTCATTTTTTTATATAGGGACATTCAAGATTTTATAGATACATTCACTATCATGTTTTATAAAGTTAAAAATAATGATGATCACGTATGGAAGAAAGTAAATGAAAAGATTAAATAAATATTTAGAGGCCATTAGGAAAGACACTATACTTCATATAAGATAAAATAAATAATTCATGAAAGGAGTCTTAAGAATTATGGTTCTGTCTCCATAGAAGATAAAAACCTCAATTCATCAAAGACATGTTAAAAATCATTGAGACTTCAATGACTATTGCGGAACTAGATCAACCACAAGATTATCCAACCATTTTTTAACAAGTAATGAACTATATAGCCAACATATAATGTTATATTATGTTAGATACTCATATATTGATGTACATCATCACCTTCTGCATAAACTAATTGAGCTAAAAGTAGTGGAAGTAAAGCTATATGGAATGAAACATACATGTTGCCATAAATTATGAATCATATAGTAACAATAAAAATAGATACATGGAAGCATAAATATATGTAAGGCATCAACAATATACAAATAATAAGACATCCACATAAACATGAAGTAGTATATATCAATACACATAAGACATGAACTATAAATACTCATAGGGAATGAAGCCAAATATATATATCCAATAATGTCATACATGGAATATATACAATATAGATAGAGAGGCTTTCTCAAAGCCAAATGGATGTAGAATGGCACATATATAGTATACAAAAAAATATGTCCAAAAAGTATATATAAGTATACAATATATGTCCCTAATCTAGTCATTTCCCATGAGGGGAAGAAAAAAAATTTCAAGCCAACTTTGAATGTCAAGTGAATTGAGATGTAGTGAATGCTAGAGTCTTCCAAGTGTGCTCACTTTTCCTCCTCTCTAGACTCCTTTGGAGCTCTAGTGGATAAAATCACAAGTATAAACATCAATAACTAATATACATCAAAATTGAATTATAGGATGACATACAATAGAATATTCTCTTACCACTAAAAAATAGTCATTGTGTTCATCCACGAGAGGGACACTCTAAAAATATGGAGATACAAGTCCCTACACCAACAATCAAAATAATAATTAAAATACATAAATAAATATCATTGAAAATTTCAATATAAACCATTAAAACAACAAATAAAATTAAGTAATATCTTTCATACCTCGTTCAATGCTTCAGAAATCACTACAACTATAGCAAGCCCATGATCCAATGAATCATGAACAATAGGAGGAGTATCTGATGCAAACAACTAAAAATTAAACAAGAGTATAATGTAGTTATACAGAATACCTATATTTTTATACAACTCCACTAATAAATAACTGATACCTCTCTGAAATTTCCACGATGTCCTTTACTGTGTGGTGTCAATGTTGAGGGTACATTAGTAAACTAATGAACATGCACAGTGAATTATGAGATAACCACTCATATAATTATGTACTACTCACATGTAATAATTATAATGCTTTTTCAGATATATACCTTTGGACTTGATGATGTCCTTACAAAGGGGTGAACGAACACTGCCACTACCATTAAGACTTTTAATCTGAATTTTGATAATAATAATTCTACTAATTTAGTTATTCATTCATTTATTCATTAAATATAATCAGGTAAATCAAATAAAATTGTAAATAAAGATACCTCTTTTAAAGTGTCACAAAGTCCTTCACTGTGTGGTGTGAACGTCGAGGGTCCAATAGTAAACTAAAACACATACATAGTGAGTTATGAGACATGTGGTTTGGAAATGGACCTCCTTACTATATTAGGGTTACGATGTGCCCCTTGTCTATCATGTGAAAACCCCCCATACTCTACCTTCAAATTCTAAAAAATGAAAATAATTTAGGACCTCATTGAGGACAAACTCACAACAGAGTTTCCTCAAAAAATATAATGGAACCTAATGCTTATTATGAGGGCTATCAAAAACCATCTACCATCTATCCCAAAATTTATTTTTTTATTCCTTCATGGTGGCACAAATAGTTGGGAAACCTCCTACAATTAGGATCAAGAGATTCATTCATTTTAGGATCTATAAAGAGCTTGCAAATGTCACTTTTGTTTATTTTTTTCTTTTTACTTATATCATAATTTTTTCCATAGTATTATTTTTTTCTCATCTCTTTTGTTTGATCATATATTTAGTTTCTCACTAACAACTCGTATGTGGGTCAAAATTGATTCCAATCAATTGACAAGTGATGCCCTTTGAGGATTTATTCCAATAGATTGTTTTAGCCTACCAATCAAAGACTCTAATAGATTTTTATTGTTCTCTATTTTATTTAAAAGATTTCCGTGTGTTTCTGGTGGATGTCTTTCGATTGGTGGAGGAGGTTGAGGTTCTTTTTCTTCATTATCCTCTTCATGAAATTATTCACGAGGAGGTGTATTAGGATTTTATTGAGGTGGATTTACATTTTCTTAAAATATAAACAAAATTTAATTTAAAACCTTAATTAAACATATATTTTTGAAAAAAGGAGCTAAAAATATAAAATGACTCACCTCTTTGACCTCCTCGACATCTTGGTGACATTTTTGAGATGATCAAACACACCAATAGACAAACTAATGCTCAAGAAATGGTGTATACCCTTCTAAAATGCTACTCTTCACCTCCAAGTCGCAGCTGTAAGTCAAAATGAGTATTTTAGGGTTTGCTTTTGGAATTTATAATGTGATTTTAGAATGGTGTGCACCATTTAGGTTTGGTATTTCTAAGACTTAGGCTCAAAATACCAAGATATATGGAATTTTCCATGTATGGTGTGTGCCTTATATGGTGAAAACCCAATGTTTTTTGGAGACCAAAAAGTTGAGTGACATCTTTTTGGTCTCCCATATTTCTGCACTTACCCATGGAAGAAGTTAAATTCGTAGATTGAAGTATGTAAACATAGATCCTGGCAAAAATAGGTATTTTTTGAGTTTTTATCATGGGATCAATGTATAAGATCTCTCCAAAAGAGCTCACAATCCCTCTAAAAATATCCTTGTGCCAATATTTTAGAGTTAGGCCTGGGTGTTGTACCCAAACTGGAGTAGCCTCAAAGATAGCATCTGATAAATCAATATTAGGGGTCTATTAATTGAGATCCAAGTAATATTTATTAATAAAAAATATCCCACCACAAAAAATGGCCAATATATCCTCTACACAGGAGAAAGAAAAAGAGAAAAAACCTTTTGGCATAAACAAAAACCCAACCTGTCCCTTAAGCTTCCACCACTTTCTCACAAAATCCATTACAAATTTGATTTTGGTTCTGGGACCCATGAGATTTCCCACTAGGGATAGAGCCATTACAAAAATATTATGATCAATTACTTGGTTTGGAACAAAAATACTAAACTTACCTCTCCCCATATATGAAATGTTACTAATAGGGGGAAAAGTCAATTTTCCAATTGGTTTGATCCCAGAAAGGGATACCCATTGCTTATTCTTACCACTATTCTCCTACCCCCTGAGATAGTCCCGATGATAGATTCACCTTCTTGGAGACCACAACTTGATTTTCATGGGGTTTGAAAATAGCTTATGGGCCCCCAATAGTTTAGTCACCAGACTGATTCCCACATTTAAAAAGATTAGCATTCAACTTACCTCCTGGGTCCACCTAAAACCCTAAGTTAGGGAAATGAATCAAAGGGTCTCTATCCTTTGAATCTATTTCCCATTATCTATTCTCTTCTTCCTTTTCCTTGGTCCTCATGTTCTGATTCACCCCTAGCATGACCGTAAAAATTTGGCAAAAATCAGTCCAGAACTCTGTTGCCTGAAAGTTTCCTAAAACCCTCGCTCCTCACCACTCCTTGCCATTATAGATTATTATTTTTCCTCAGTTTGATATTTTTAACAAATATTTAATATGCTTTCTTAGTGAATTTGACTACCTGCACATTGCATTTTCTTGGGCATTCTTAAAGAATTTTCAACAATTACTTTTTATGGACACTCTGCAATCTTTTCATTTTATTCATAGAGGCTACATATCAAGGAAGCATGAGACCATATTTATTTAAAGATATTATGTAAAATAGTTCTAGTGTGTGATCTATGACTCCATGTTTTCATACATACCAAAGATTTTCCAATAAGATTATTAATCATATGTGACTTGGTGAATTCTTGTTCCTTGTAAGACTTCACACTTCAACATTTTCAAAAAATTGAGTTGGATGTAAGTTTTGATTCTTAGTGAGTATCAACTATCTTAGAAACATCCAAATGATGTTTCAAAACAATTTTTTAGGGGTAAAGAAATGAAACTAACTTCTTGAGAGAATTATGTGTTTGATCCTTCACCAGGAGAGACTTAGTTTTTGTTCTACTCTCATAATAGTGGTTTGTGTTGGTCTAGAAGAGAGTGGAGTGGAAATTGTTTCATAAATATTCCATGGCAGGTTATCATCTTGAAGTGGTGTTTGTAGCACACTCTCCATCAAGAATATACTACACATAAAACACCAGTGACATGATAAATGATAATGCAATGCATAATTTTGGAAAAGAATGATGAAGCTCTCCGGGGTACTATTTTTGGAATAATGGAATGGTGTGTACTGAGAGGGGAGGGGTGAGTCAGTACCCTTAAAACTTTTTGTCAATTAAACTTTAATCCTTTAGTAACCAATTCCCTACTTTACTGACCATATTTGTTATTTTTTTCTTTATGCATGTAATATCAAATCATAAACTCAATTGGCATGCAAACATTCATAGAAACATTCATGAAATGTAATGACACATGACACAAGAATTGGTAACTCAAAAAACCCTTGTTAGAAGGTAGAAACTATGGTGGGGATGAAACCCACAAAACTTCACTATCTACAAAATGGAAGGGGCTAGTTAAGGCTTACAAGTTTGATCACTTCTGATGATCTTACCTTGTTAGGAGTAACATGTTTAGACTGTTTAAGGTCTACTCTGTTAAGAGATTTAGAAACACTATTTAGTGTCCACTCAGTTAAGATATTTTCAAAAGGATTGTTAAATCCACCTTCTTAAAGGCTTTCTTCTATTTTCTACACTTGTTAGAATGTAGTAAAAAATACTTATTGACCTGATTATATGTAGTCTTGAAGTTCTGAGTACAGATCCTTTAAGTTCACAATATGATGTATTACCTATAGTGACTGATTAATACCTATGTTCTTCTCAGTAGCCTTGGATCTTGTTCTTTATAACTGATTTCATATATTGTTGTCCTTCTGCATAAAACTCTGTATCTAATCCATAAATGTACTCTTTAGCTACAATCATCATCACATCCTCTTGTTCTGATTGATTACACATCTATTTATACAATTAATTGACCTAAATAGGTTTTACGCTTTTCATTGATAACTCTATGATCAAAGGTTTACAACTTGACCTTGATCTCCTAGTTTGCATGTTTACAACCAATTAGACTGATTAAAACAATTACATTTGCTTTATGTGTCCCTCAAGAAATGGTTTTAAAGATATGATTTAAAGCTAAATATAAAACTTAAGTGTTTTATCTGATGTGTAACTCAGATCCACATTTCTCAAGATTAAAGTTGTCTCTCGGTAGACTCATGCTCGGGTTGCTCTGTAGTCTTTCCTCAGTGATGTCTTTGTAGACATTCTGCTTCCCAGTTTTCTCTATCAACTGACTGTCGGTGTTCAATGTGAACTTGTCTATTGGGTTCCTCTATGAACTTGTTTTCTAGTTTATACTATTAACTTCTCTATACGTTGTGTTGTTAGTTTACATTGTAACCTGTCTTTCGGTGAAAACTAGTTTCGGTGACCTTTGTAAACTGTTGTGTCAGGTTGCACTATAACCTGTCTTTCAGAGAGAACATTACTGATGGTTCAAAAAATATTTCCTTCGGATGCTAATGGAAAAATGTGATCATCAATCTCCCCCTTTGACATTAGTATCAAAAAAATATATGTGCAAAACTAAAAAATGTTTTAGTATATACACCATGTAGTTTACCTTGTCAATATGACTCCCCCTACGTGCATGCCTCGATATAATATATGTACATGTATATACACTTGAATTCATACATATATTTACCCTTTTCACCTTATCACACCAAATCATTTCACTTTCATCATATCAATTCCCCCTTTTTTTATAATAATGACAAAGGTGTCATACTTGCATTTTGTCAAAAATATTGGAATGGGATCGTTGAATGTCCTCCATTTGCTTCTCCCATTGTTCTTTTAGGTTCTCAAGGGTCAAGATTTCCAAGGTTATTCTTGCCTGCATATCATATATTCTCTCTATTACAGACATTTCCAGGGTGGAAATCAATGTTCTTGCTGATGTCATATGTTGTTACAGTAATGTGAGATTTGGTAGAAGTAGAGCCTAGAGCTCAGTTACCTCATCTCTAAATTTGGATTCTGCCTCTTGAATCTCAAGTCTCAACCTTTTTGCTTCCATAATCTTTTCATAATGCAACTTGAATGCATTTTCATTAGCTGTGAGACCTTGTGTACTAGCATTAAGATTTGCATCTATCTTTGCAATCTTTTCACTACTATCCTTAGTTAATTGCTCTATTGTGCATAACTTTTGAACTAAGGTTATAGTTTCTAAAATGATTGGTTCCAATGTATTGAATAGTTCAGATAGCTTTACCTTGTTCCCTACCACTTCTTGGTTGATTTTCTCTATTATCTTATATTGGTACTTCTGCTCTGCATGTTCTTCTATTGCCTTCTTTGCATCTACATTCTGTAATGTGATGGCTTTGATAAGAAGTGCTAATTGATCAAGTATAGGAGAATTTTGATCAATGTCAGTATTAGGTACAATCTAAAATAGTATATCCTTTTTGGTTTCTAGTACATGTGTGTCTTTGTGCTTCTTTTTGAGCTTATCTTGTATAGCTTTCCTTTTACAAAGTTCTGCATACTTTGTAAGTGACTTTGGATCCAATTTCCTTGGATCACATGCATGTATTTCTATTATCTCATCCAAGGTGACTAGATTCTTATTCTTTTTTCTTAATCTTCTTTGAAATAGTAGTGGAGGTGCTTGTATACAGTACCATAGTCATTTCCTTTGCTTGGTCTGATGTACTTGATGAAGGATTTAGAGGTGTTGTACCTTTTACCCACTACTCAATATTCACTCGTCGGTTGGATGTAGATGTCTCCACATCAACCTTCGCTTTATCTACAACTTCTCCTTTGGTATCCTTTGGAGTGGCATCACCTTGCTTCTCTTCTTCACTTATATCTTTCTGCTCTCCATCTATTTCTTTATATTATTTATTTGTACTTTTCTGCTCCTCTTCACCCTTATCCTTGGGTATGTTTGCATCATGGTTTGGTGTTTAATCTTTTGTTTCTGTCATTATGTTGATAGATTTTATCAATAATGGCATTTGTCCTGGTATATTAACCTATGTAGCATCTGTTGTTGTGTCCTAATCCTTTATTTTCTTGGTGGCACCAGTGACATCTTCATCTGCCTTTACTTCATCAGTAGGATCACTTCCAGTGCTATCTATTATTGTCACATCTTGGGTTGTTTCATCTTTGGTATCCCTCAATGATTGTAAAATTTGTGGTATGTCATCCATGGCCTTGTTTTCTTGTATTGTCAGATCAATTGGATTGACATCCTCAGCATAATTTATTAAGCTGTGTTCAGGGCTCAGTGTTGCCTCTTTCTCTTCATTGTGATGCTTCTTAATAAGTGCTAATACTTTCTCGGGGCTTGAATCCCCCTTAGGTGGATTGTGCATTTTTCTCTAAGTATCATCACTTTCTTTGTCAAGCTCTATTAAGATTACCTATAGTACTTTATAGGCTCTCAATTTTTTTTGAGAACTTATTTAAATTCTTCTTCATCATTTCTTTCATTTATTCGATTTTTTACTTGGGTGGCATAATTGAAACAAGGGATCTTTCCCTTATCTTTTTTTTTAGTTTTCAGTGCATATGTCCACTTTGTGATAACCTGTATAGAAGTTCTTGTGGCATCATATTATCAAACTGTATAGGTATATATTTGAATTTAATCATTTCTTGAATGATGGCTTCTTCAATTTTCCTCTGAGCCTTAGGATTCAGAGTTAACCATTGTCTAACCTTAGGCTCAGATAGTGTACGTGACCTACTGATTGATGCGGAAATCTAATCAATTATGGTAGGAACTTTTTTATTTACATGTTGTTCATCTTTTCTAGTGTCTTCCTTATCTTCCTTGCTTCAGATTAATCTCCTTCTCCTCTTTGGTTCTGATGTTTCCCCGGTTTGAGGCTTTATTTTATAAGTCCTCACTTGTCCTTTATTAACTGGTGGCCAATCTTCTTTTGTAGTTTGACTCCCTGCTCTTGATGTAGAAGTTGTCCTTGGTTTCTTTGGGGATGGTGCATAAGACTCTGTTGACTCGAAGTCACTATTTAATAAAACTCAATTTCTAAAGTCCTATAGTTTAAATAATTACTCTTAATTATTTAAATTAACTAATTAATTCATCCAAATTAAATTAATTTCAAAAATTTAATTTAATTTCATCTCAATTTCTATTTAATTTCATTCTAATTTCTAATTAATTTTATCTTTCTCAAAAATTGAAATTTAATTCAATTTAAATCTTTAAAATCTCTAAAAAATCATAAAAATTAAACTTATGAGCTCACTAATTTTTCTAAAAATGTAAATATCATTTTAAATAAAAAATCAATTCTTTTCTCAAAATTACATTTTGGGAATTCATTATTCTCAAAATCATAAAAATCTCTTCAATCTTTTCTTCTCTCATGTTTCCTAAATGAACTCTTTTCTTTTGAGTTCGAATTTGAAATAAAGCTTCATCTTTGGAAGGTTATCCAAAATCTCCTAGTTTCTAATTATCTCATTCGTCAGTTCTAATTTTCTAAACTCGATCTCAATTGTTCATCCAATCTTAAATATCTATATAAACCCCCATTCATTCCCATTTGGAGGATCCAAATTTTGAATATCAATTATCTTATGCAGGTTTTATTTCTCATTTAGAAATCAAGTTATCATCAATTAGCAATTAATTCTCAAATATGTAACTCAAAGTTCTTCTAGAATCAACCTAAAAGCCCTCCATCCATTCCAACAAAGTGTAAAGAGGCAATATAAGTAGTCGAGCATAGATTAGATTTATTTTATTAGATTACTCATTTCAATTTATGATTCATCATGCTTTGATTATTTTTCTTTGTAGGGCTAATATTTGTTTATTAGTTTAATTTGATTAGTTTGGTGCTACTAACATGTTTTCCCAAGCCTGTGTAGAGTCTCTACAAACATGTGGTGAACTGAGTTAGCATTGGGATCCCTCTTAGCACAACATGATGATAACGGGAAAGAAAGGGCAATTTATTACACCAATAGGAGAATAGTTAGATATGAGCTCAACTATTTTCCAATAGAGAAAGCATGTCTCACAATTTTTTTCTCTTCTCAAAAGCTTAGATATTATATGCCGAGTCATAAGACACAACACATCACTCATACAGATCCATTAAATTATTTTTTAAGACATGAAACACTTACTAGGAGACTCACCAAGTGTCTCATAATGTGGGAATTGTCTTCATTACCCCAAAGGTGATGCAATTCCCATGTCCTATAAACTCAGCTTTCCATGCACCAATAACATAGAAAAGTATAAATCTCTAGTAACCATGTTGAAGCTGGAAATCTAATGGAGAATACAAAAAAAAAGAGTCTATGATGATTCCCAGTTGGTCATTAGCCAAGTCAATATTGACTATATGACTAAAGATGATAAATTGTTCCCATATAGAAATTTGATGGATCAACTACATGGTTCCTTCCAATACATCATTTTTTAACAAGTTCCTAGAGTTCATAAAAAATCCATAGATGTGATAGCTACCATAGTGTCACTCATAGACATGCTAGGCAATGAAACAAGATTTGTGTTCCTGGTCAAACAACTGATGATCCCAGCCTATGATGTGACTACATCAGAGTTATTCTTTGTGCTTGTTGGTCTTGAGTCACCATGATACAAATATGTCTACGCATATCTCAAAGATAACTACCTTCCACTAGACTTGTCCTGGAACCAAAAGAATACTCTAATTAGAGAAGCCTCTAGGTACACCATTATTGTTGATACTCTATATAGGAAAGTCTCAATGGTAGGCTTTTAAGGTGTCTCAATTCCACAAAATCCTGGATTACCTTGCATGAGATTCATGAAGGTGTTTGTGGGGCCCATTTAGGTGATATTAACTTAGCAAAGAAGCTTCTAAGGACATGATACTATTGGAAAACCATGGAGACGTGCGCTCACAAATATGTCCAAAGATTTAGACAATGTTAGATACACAAAAACCTTATACACGCAACAACTTAGGAGCTCTAGCCTCTCACTTGATCATGACCTTTCTCACAATGGGGATTTGAGCTAGTGGGTAAGATTACCCATCTCTTCCAATGGTCACAAATATATACTAAATGGGTGGAGTCTATTCCTTTGATATTCATTACTGGTAAACAGATTTATATATTTATCCTAAACTACATTATTTTCCAGTATGGAATCCCTCAACCCATACTCACTAACAATGGATCACCTTTCTAGAAAAAAAGACATCAAGAAACTATGTCATAATTTTGGCATCAAAAAACACTTTTCGCCCCTCTATTACCCCCAGGGAAATGGCCAAGTCGAGGCAACAAATAAGGCCATCCTCAAAATAATGAAAATGGTTTCCAATGACACTGGTCGAGACTGGTACCTGAAACTCACTCCTTCCCTATGGTCATATAGAAAAGGTGTATGCAGTCCAATGCTAGAAACTCCCCATTCCCTAGTATATGGATTAGAATTAATTCTCCCCGTCGAGGTTGAGTTACCATCTCTCAGAGTTTCCTTGAAAAACTTTGTCACAAATGAAGACTATAGGGCGGCTAGGTTATGCAAGCTGGAAATATTGGATGAAAAGTGTCTAAAGGTAGTGAATCATCTAAAAGGATATCAGAATCACCTTAGAAGGATCTATAACAAAAGAGTCAGGCCAATAATATTTGACATAGGCGGCCTGGTTCCTATGGAAAACTAAAAGAATCAAGCAAAGAGAGAAAGAACTGGAAATTTTGAGCCTTATGTCATCATCAAATGCTTTAAAATGGAGCATATCAATTGGAAACCAATGAAGGAGATCACCTCCCTAGCTCCATCAACAAAATGCACTTAAAGAGATTCTATATCTGACAACTCAAGGTCAAGTGTACATAATCAAAAGATCAAAAAATATAAAAGAAATTAGAAAAAGATACAAAATACAAAAATGAGAAAATACAAAAAGTTACCTTTGCAAAAAACTAGCAAACATGCTCCTTGGAAACATAAAAAAATAGAAAAAAATTAGGAGAAACAAAATTGCCCTTTGGTGAAAACCTAGTAAACAAGCACCAAGTTTTTAGGTCCCACTTTGCCAGCAATGAAATCAAAAGATCAGCTTGCACTCATTAAATGTGCATCGCTCACCATGCCAAACAACATCTAAAAAGAACAATCCCCATGAGAATTCATGCCTATATTAGACCTATACTAGTTCACCAAATTGGGAGTATATTTAATGTCATGAAAAAATCTAAAAAAAAAACATAAAATCCTGAAAAAATCCATTTTTGTTTTTGCGTAAAGTCCTTGAAAAATCCCCAAAAAATGCTTAAGTCCTAATAAAAGACTCCCTAAAAATTGCATAACGTCCTATCATAAAAAGTCATGAAATTTTCCTAAATATTGTTAAACATCATTAATCATCTAGGGTGACCATGTCTGGGGTGTCTGTGATAGGTACTATCATTTTTGTGGAAATCACACATAACTCAACTCAAAACATATGAACCCTATGATGGACCAAACACATCGCAAAATGTCCTGAAAAACAACCCACAAAAAATTAAAACACATCAAATTTCTTACAATAAATCATCTCTGTCACGACAAGAAGAAAGTAACATCAAACATCAAAACTCATATTAAAACAATGAGCTTCATAAATTGACAATGTAATCATAAGAATAATCTTTATCAACAATATATTCTTTCATCAATCAAATTAATCAATCAAATGGATGTATTGGACAGTAAAAAATACACTCAAAACTAGACAGATTGGTCTTATACGAGTAGTCCATTTCTAAAACCAGACACATCCACATCAACCAATCTAAACAATGAACAATAAGTCTATTGATAAAGTTATTCATGTCAGTCTATTATCGATTTATCTTTTGCGATTGTGATCCTAAGATCCTCAAGGATACCACCCCACCAAGTGGTGAGAGTGGCCAGGATGGTTCATAAACTTGTGTTCTTTATTTTTTGTTTGTGGATTGTTTCATTGAAGTTATAGGGAAATAATGTTTTGGGTGTCTGTGATAAGATCCTTCACATCCACATACATTTTTGATATGCCCCACATACCTTGACTCCAAACATATGAACCTTGGATGGAGTGAAACATTCATTGTTTTCTATCTTCTTTTTAAAACAGAGGTCATAGTTGTGTCCAAATGATCAATATTTGTATTCTTTCGTATCTCTTTCTTTTGGAATAAAGCGTAATGATGATATCATTGAAATTTTTTGTAGACACTCACAATCATCACCTATCTTGATTACAATTAATTCTTTCCTCTAGCTAATTCATTATTCTTACTAATTTATTTAGTCCAAAGTTCATGTACTTAGACATATCATTCATCATAGATTTTGCATACATTCTTAAAATTGCATGAGAAAAATACAAAAAATAGAAGTGCATCCATACTGATGACATATAACTGATTGAATGTTTGAAGATGTTAAGTTGGTGACACCAAAATGCAGAAAGATAATGCAAGACATTAAATCAGTTAATGGATTGTATTATCATTGATGTCAACTTGATATAATCTGATTGGTTATATTTAAAGCGTCAAAGACTTTTGAGAATTAGAGAGATAAAGATTATGCTTTCCATAATACATAAAAGATCAACACTCACTAAGTGACTACAAACACCGATGATTAGTGGAACCTGACGGACAGAGAAAACCAAGAGCAAAGTCACAGTGATGCCCGAGAAAGAAAAACCACAAGCATTATCGACAAGCAGAATCACAAGCATTACCAACGGTTAGAATTACAGTGTTACCCAACAAGCATAACTTCACAGTGATGCCCGATGGATAGACATCCCTGACGGACAAAAAATATCGATGGAGAAACCCGAGAAGAACTAAAGAGTTGACTGAAGCTATCAAAGAGTCAAAACACCAAAAATAACTAAAGTTTAGAAATGACAAAATACTTAGCTGGAAGAGATAAATCTATGGACTTAACTATTTGTTAACATTGTTTTTATCGGCAAGTTAAAGCCAGAGATAAGTAAAAGATTTAAATTTATTTTATGCAGTTGTCAAGCAAAAATCTACAAGATAAAGTTGAAGTAAATCTTTAAAGAAAGATTGGCTAAGATTGCGGATCACGCCAACAACAAGAAATTCAAGAGCAGAGAAATGGTGATATCACGTCTATAAAGAGACAATCTAATTCATTATGAATGAGGGTCAGTGAATAGAGAAAGAGAAAGCTGAAGTGAAATTGATGAAGAACAACTTCATACAGTCTTGACCAATCAAGCTGAGGAAAGAGCTAAAGATTTTTGTAGACATCGAGCAACAAAGAAGCACAACATCACCAAGAAGAAAGAAGTGGGGAAAAATTATTGAAAAGATACAATGATCAGAAAGGTATAATGAGCTTACAATAGATCTAAAAATCTGCAGGTATAAGTTGTATGTGTGAACATATCATTTACTGTTTTAGTTTAACCATTGATTCAACAATTCTCTTAACCGAGCAAGACTTAAAAATGCTTTCTATATCGAGATACATCCCAAGGAGTATCAAAAATTTTTATCATGAAGATAGCATGAGATGCTAGATACCATTTGAAAATTAACACTGGGTTTTGTCATAGAAGGTAGCGTAGAGATTCTTGATATCAAGTGACAAACTATTCTATTTAAATCCTCTAATAAGGTCACACCTAACAGTGTGTTTGTAACCTTTAATAGGGTTGGCTCTTCACTGAGCTCACTTCAAAAGAGTGAAATTTTTTTGTTACCGATCCCAAGTGGTTTTTCCCTTAACAGGGTTTCCACGTTAAAAATCCATGTGTCAATGTGTTTATGAGTCATTACTTTAGTGTTTTTTATTACACATAACTAATCTAGATTGATCGGTATACTCTAAGCAATTTACTATTTTTTAGTAAATGAAAGATTGCTATTCGGTAAACATTAAGGATAAGGTTTAACAATGGACACCAAGCAGTAGTTATTTGATAAATTTATTTGAAGGCATACATCTTGTAGGACTAAAGATAACTAGAGGCTTAATATTGTGCTACTAAGCTTTTGGGTTGATTTATTGGAATATTTTGAGGCCACTGATTCATGCCCCCTCTCAGTTATTCTAACACCATACATTATCACTACATAATAGAAAACATATGACCAAGTCCATAGATCATCACCATCACAAAGTAAAATTCATACAAGTCATGACATATAGAAATCATAACATCATCATAATTGCATACATCATGTTATTACATGGAAACTAATATAAACAATTCATAGAACCATCATATAGAAATGCAAATCATAAGAAAATGCATACACAAGCACGCACATAAGAAAAATCATATTTTTCCAAACAGATGTATCTTGTATATATTTCATCAAATATGTTTGAGTACAATAAGATCTCTCAAGATCAAAAAAAATAATATGTGTCTATTCAAAAATAATACAATAGCATAACATAATGTGTCTAATCTAAATCATGTGGAGCATCCTCCACCCTCTGATCTGGTGGGTCTAGGTGGAGGCATAGGGGTCCTGCCCCAATCTTTCGAACAAGTGCATCGGGTGCATCCACATATTCCTATGGTACACTCACTAGTTGTAGAAATCCCTGACTAATATGAGATCTCTGTGATATCTTTGATCTCCAGAGGTGGTGTAACTAGGCACTCTCTTCTCTTTAGGTACCGCACATTCATAGTGGCCCCACTAGTAATCAATATCCCCATGCACATCTCATGCAACATATCGGGCCCGTCTCATGGAATCTACACCTGCCCGATAGAGCCTATCGATGGCTCCCTATAAAGTCACTCCCTGTACAGTGGCAATGAATGCTCGAGCCTCAGCCTGTCTGGATCTCTCCTTTGCAGTATGTACCTCTCTCTCTCTCTATCAGTGTATGATTCTTAGTGAAATAAATAATAGAGACAATGGTACCAAGGGGAAAAGTGTCCTTACATAACTTTAATTTCTCACCTAGTCATTGAGCTCTATGTGTATGCGCTATGTACTTATAAACTAGTTTTTCTTGAGAAATATTCATAAATTGAGCTTCACATATAATTTTTCACTAACTCAGATCTCTTAAATTATTTTCCATATTTAACCCCATATGTAGTTGACTTATATTTTCCAAAATAAATTAGATTCTTATCAATTTCATGTACGCTCTCTAGATGTAGACATCTCTACAAATGTTGCAAGCCACCACATGTAGCACAAGAAACCTTAAAAAAAAATCTTATAATAAATGCCTCCATCATCTCATTTTTATAGTACACTTGAAATAAATTGTCTTAGTGACCTAGGAGGTGATTGTATAGAACATTCTTGCAAAAAATTGTTAGTGTGCAAAGTAGAACATATACGACGATAATTATCATAATGCATAAAAAATTCAATATGCATCATACAACAATATGTGGTACATCCATGATTAATATTAACATATAAATATTTTTTCATTTTGAAAAAATCTTTGACTAATTCTTGTTTGAGGAAACCTTTGAATGAATCTTTCATAAAATTGTGTTTGAGTCATATCCAAAAAGTGTTTTGTATGTGGCTCATGATTTCTAGATCCAATTCACCTTCTAAGAACATCTCTTTGGTTGGGTGAAACCCTTGTGTTTTCATGCCACAATTTTTCAATTAATGTTCTTAGTTCATCAAAAACAACATTTTATTTGTATGGATGTATACCCAATAATTCCCAAAGCAAATTATTGTTAGGATCCTCAATTTTCTCCTGCCTCCCTAAGGCCTTTCATAATGTTTCTCTACTTATCTTTAATGAATTTCTTTTTTAACATATTAAACAATCTTTTTCATTTCCTTTCACATTATGGTTGATGTGATAACATGCCAAGTAATATTAGAATCTTTAGTACGTGATGTTGAACTAATTTCTTGATATGCATCAAATAGGTTTCTCACAATATTTATTTCACTATTATTTTCGGATGATCTTAAGCCAAGAATTTTCATTGTCTCTATAAATTTTAGAATTTTAACCCTCTCAAAAATTAATTGGCATATTTTTGTCTGATTGAAGCTTTCAAAATAATTATTTTGTATTATTTTAACCATTCTTCTATAATCACCTAAAAATGGTCACCTAAACCCTAAACCCCCAATCTCAGCAATTAATAAAGAAACCCTAATCTTGATTACCCTAAGTCCTAAATCAAACAAGCAATTATAAAATTCAAACTGATCTGACCTAAACCCTAGGTCCTAATTGATCATTGTACTTGATTAATTAATTAATTCCTAAAATCAAAATACATTGGCAAATAAACCTTATGTTAATTATTTAATTGATATTCTGATATATTAATTAAATAAAAATTACTAAATTGTTAATTAAATAAAAAAGGAATTAAATTAATTATAAAAACATAAATGTGCATCTAAAATCAATTAAATTATTAAAAATGCATATGAAATCATCAAATCAGTTGACTAGTTATCAAAATGGAAACAGTCCAGTTCCACTCAGTTAACTGATTCTCCACTGTTTATCATTTTGGAAACATTTCAGTAAACTAAAAATTGAATGTAGAATTTTTCAAAACAACTGATCAGTCAGTTTAGTGAACTGACTCTCTCGACCAATTACATCACTTGCACATGGATTGTGCTTCTTCAATCTAATCTAAGCCACTCTTTTTGTTCGATCTCGATCGTCGATTTGAGAGAGATTTCTATAAAAGAGAAACTCTTTTCCTTCACAAAGGATCATAACTTTTTATTTAACATTATTATACTGCATTTTCATTCTAGCATTCTTAGTTTTTAGCTTCAATTTATCTAGCATTGTTGTTTATTACTTTTATGCAATCATGCAAATCTAATCATAGAGCACACTTTGTTTTGGGTTTAAAAATGATATCTCACATTTCAATTGGTGCTCTAAAACTTAATCTAATTTACTTAGATGAACAAAAAATTGCATAATCATTTAGATTAATCAGCATTTTACTTTCAGCATATAGCTCTAAATCCTTCATTTAGGTTAGTGTGTAGTCATTGAGCTTGCAATGATCTGAGAGCAAGCTCATACTCCTGCCTTCTAGAAGCAAATAGGTCAACTCTTTTAGACATGTAGGATGAATGAATCCATATTCATTTCTATACGCAACTGAAGTATAATGACCATGTGGAAGTGTACTGCTAAGTAAGAAGGCCACTTTTAGCATGCACATTTTTGGCACCCACCGTGGGGCTGAAAATCAATTTCAGGCCTCATTATTAAATTTTTTTTTTAATTTTGTTTTCTATTCATTTTGATAAAAATCTGGGTCCACCATTGTGTTCGGGTCATTGTTTCGGTTTGAAACAACTATAAGCATGCCTACCTTTGCTGAAAATTGAATCTATAGCAAAAAAAATTTACAAACAGAGGTCGTACGACCTTCTACACACATATCGAGAAAAAAATTTCATGCATATCGAGGCAACTTTTATAAATTGTTTTAAAAAAAAAAAAATTTGGTTTTGCCTGCAAAGTTCAACTCCTTATGCTATAAACTTCCTAATCTAACATGGGATATTATTGATGATAACATTGCTTTTAACTCGCGTTTTGTTCCAACCCACTATCTACCCAGTACCGGGCCCTTTGGCTTTGCTTTAAATATTTCAAACTGTGTTTAAAAACTATATTTTACTCTACCACATGGGGAATGTGGGATTAAAATCCCACACCCCTCCCATTGTGTAGCCGAACCCACCTTTGGAAGCTCCTTCTCACCCCGCGTAGCCTACTTCCACCAATCTACCACGACACCTGTCCTCCACTCCCTCCAACCATCTCACTTCCCTCCACAACCCTGCATTACTTCCTCCTTCCCACAATGTGTTCACCTCCCTACCCGCAGTCTACACTTCCACGTGTCATCCTTTTCTCTTCACTCCACTCCCAACACACCACTCCTCTCCACCATCGTGCCACCTCCTCTCCCTCTCCCACGCACTGTACACCCAACACCCACCTTCACCACTTCCTCTATCCTCTATGCAGCCCCAACACATTTCCTACCCACAGATCCATCACAGTCTCCATCCCTACCACTTCACCAAACACCTCTGCACTCTCAACTCCCTTAACCCTCACTCAAACACCAAACCTCCTCTACTACTTCTTTCCCATCTCACGCCAAACCCTGTTGCTTCTTCCCCATCCCATGCGGCACTTGCCATGAGTAATTTGTGAAGAAACAAGGCATCTACCACCATCATCCATGCAAACTCTGGAATTGTGTCCCCCTTTATCTTCTACTGGTACATTTTCCCCAATCAAACTATGTTGATGTTTTTATTTGCTCCAACTTTGATATCATAGAAGCCTCTGATATTTCCATGAACAAGCGCTTGATGATCTCTGGTGCTTTCTGATCAGTTGCCTTCTTGATCTTTTGAAGTTCCATCTGTGAAAGATGAGTGGGGTGTTGGTTTGAAGGCTCCACTGGTTTATCTCTGTACAAAACATGGTGGTAAGGACCCAGTGACTCTAGTTGAGGATTATATGCCTGTGCCTTGCTATTCACCATGTGCCATCCAGTCTCCTTCTGAAAATTGACAGCCATCTAACAGTCTGTTTGCAGTGTTATTGAATTTTTTTGACGTGCACAAGACCATCAAATTTAATCCCTGAAATTGATGATGTCACTAAATATTTGAAATTACTACCCTTCACCATTGGCATTTTTAAATTTATAGTCTATCTTTAAATCATCATAACTTGCTTGTTTTAACTCCTTTTTTTGAGCATTTTTATTTTTATTTTTATTTTAGGTAGAATTATCTAAGGATCATAGTGGTGGAGTTATTTTCTATTTTTGGTCTCTGGATTGATTATAAATTGCACTTTTTGGTGATTGTACCTATCTAATCCTCGCTTTTGCAGCTTCCGGAGCCTCGTACGGGCTCATACGATCACCTTTTTTAGTGCAATGTTTTTTGAAACTACATGATTTTTTGTCTACTTTCTGAATATGTGATCTGTTCTTTGATTTTTTGAATTTGATAATTTGGACTAATCTTTGGCTTTGATGTTCATGTGATTATCTTTTGCATACAACCTAACAATGGTTTTCAAAATGTTATCCAAGAAGACTAAAACACAAACTACTCACTAATTGGTTTTGCAGGTTGATTTTGATCGATAGAACGCAAAACATTGTGCTTGCATCTTGTTTTTGTTTTATTAAAATAGGAACACACATGCGAGATTGTTTAAAATTTAATTCTATTTTGTGTTTTAGAGATGGCAATAATGTCAGGAAATTATTCTCTCGCCCTTTTGGGATGATCAAAAATCCAGAAACATTATTGTCATTTTCTTATTCTGCTTGATGTGTCTTCTAGTTTTGTAAACCCAAGGAATTGCATGGATGTATCCTATCCCCTCACCTTAGAAGATCTTTGGTGAAAGAGAAATCCATACAAATCCTTTAGCATGGCTACCTCCCAAGTGCTTTAATAGATCCGATGAGAGTGGATTGCCCAACTGGTAATAGGCTAAAGCCAAGCCCTTCCAAACCAGTATATAAAAAATGTCATTGTGATTAATGTCACAGTGAACATGTGCTGATTGTGCTATATCGGGAAGAAGATCTGCCTTAGTACCCTTGTGGTGCATTAAAACCTATAGAATGTAACTTTTGTAGGCTAGGAGACCTCCATAACGGAGCTAATCTGCCGCAAGTATAACCGCCTGAATAGATGCCCTGACTACACACTTTGTTCTAGTAACCAAAATCCCTCTATCTATTGGTGCGAAAGGTTAGAGAGTGACTAAGATGTCCCACACTTTCATGACTCTTAGTAGAGGCAATAGTCCCTTGGGAATTTATTACCCTTGGGATTCGAAGCTTGGTGTGCCTGAGAAGTGAGTGCACTATAAGGAGGAGCCCATGCCTCCAAGCTTCTAAGTTGTTCACTATGAGTACACATGGCTGAACTTTAGTTCAAGTGGGACTTCAATAGATATTTCCCTAGCTTACCTAGGATTGTGATGTGTCTATTATTTTTTTACAACAAACAATCTTCTTGATGTGTCTAGTGTGAGTGTTCACTGAAATAACAACAACAACAATAAAAAATGATCAAACAATCTGGAAAACTATACACTCTCAGTACTGGTCTGTCATATCTCATCTGAAACATCAAATCAAACATCAAAATGATAAATGATTCAAAATCTGCACTTCTAGGTGTTAGCTATCAACTCTTGTCTGAGTTTTCTGCATCTCCTATCAAAATTTGAGAATATATCAACTTGTTGTCCAATTCTATATTCCGCTGTGAAAGTTCTGTCTGAATTTTCACCAAATATGTGTTCTCATCACCATCATCGCTAGTCTATCTTTGACTGCAATTTTCTTATAGTCTAACTCATTTTTGTTTTGAAATCTGATTTCATTGTGATAGTCCAAGTGACTTGTTACTTTTATTATCTTTGTCTACGTTGTCCTTATCTTGAGTTGCAAAAGCAGGTTCATTATCCTTGAATCAAGATCAGAGTCATTGCTTCCCTTTTTAGTTGGAATTTGTCTCCTTTGTCCTTTGGTATTGGACTTAATCAGTGCTTTAGATATCACTTCAGCAACTATTAGTAAATCAATCGATTTTTCATACCTCCTCTTCAATCTTCTATGCAATCACATCAAGACAATCTTACAATTTCTAAAAGAAAATGGGCTAAACCTTATGGTCCTAACAATGTGCAAGAAGAGATTCTTATGGAAGCTTTATCAAAACAACTGCAAACTATGCAATTTGAAATCTAGGAATTAAAGGGAGAAAAGGATACACAATCCATCAAATCCTCATCAAGCTCAATCTATCCTTTTCTATTTGATCATTATCAAGTGAGTGGCTCCAAAGCCCTAAAAGCTGTTGAAAACACCACAAAGTCTTCCTCCAAAGGGATTAGTAACATCATGAAAGAAAAAACTTGGGTTAAATGCATGAGAGACTTCACTCCTTTGGGGAAATCTTATGAATCTACATTGAAAGAACTTCTTGAGAATGACCTCATCACATTGCTTGAAGCCATATCACATGGATGAATATTCTTGAGTAACTATTGTGCATGTCATCAACATAATGAGCATAAAACTTCATCTTGCATGGAGTTGAAACATAAAATTCAAGATCTCATAGATGATGGCATAATCAAAGTTGATAATCCTAATGATTCATCTAATCTCAAGCATGATCAATATCAAGAATGCATGTCTAGCAATGGTTCACAGATCACATATACTTCTTCTACCATTCCTCCATCTCCTAAAGCTTCAAAACCAGCCACACCATCTCCATCAAGAGTTGAACCTAATGACGACTATGTCTACTCTCAAGGACTATCTCTAAAAGAGATCCAAGCTAATCAACATATGGCTGAAAGCATTTCTCAGGCTTCAAATATCATAGACCCAAAGCATCAATGTGCTTCAATGCTTATCATTCCTACTCTAAATGATTGTCCATTAACATGTCAAGAATCCCATATGTAGATCAAAACTCCTACCTCATCCTTAGAAGTGGCTCCATGTCAAGAGGGAAATCCAAAGTGTGAAGAAACACATATCAATAATGATCAAGATCAAGACAACATTCATCCTTATCCAATGGTTGATCAAAGTCACATATCTCAAGAGTCCCATGATAATTTCATCATCCCCTTCCATTTCTTCCCAGAAGAAACTCTTGCACCTTCTATATCTTATCCATCTCCCAAGCAAGATCAAGATATCATTTCCATCATCTCCAAGGAACCTATTGAAAATCAAGAGAAAGGTACCCTTTTCCCACCATCTAATGATCCTTGTCAAGATCAAAGCATACCATCATCCCCTTGTCATACCCCTCCATATCCATCTCTAGAAAATATCATTCCTCTAAATCCCTTGCATAACAATAAATCCTCTCAAGCTTTAGTTTCTCCTATGAATGATACTCACACACCTATTGATAACATATAAATTCAAAAGAGAAGAGCCTTGGTCATGCATCTCATTCTAAAGATGTTGGTGTTAGAATACTTCAGGGATAACTGAGAGGGGGGGGGGGTGAATCATTTATCAACAAATTTATCTTTTTCTTATACTTATTAATCTAGATTGATACAAAGTAAATGTACATTCAGATAACACATT
>MU228190.1:436246-454171 GCA_018584345.1 Thuja plicata | reverse complement strand
TCTAGCTCTTCATCAGTTTCTTCATTCTCATTATGACTAGAGATGTGTGAGGATTTCTTACCGTGGATTGAAGCTTTGAAGGTTGTTTCATTCTTAGGTTTAGTCTTCAATCTTGATATCTCAAATGAAGAGAATTCACTGGTTAGAGTCTCTCTCTTGAATTTTTGTGAGAATTGCATAGTTTCCTCTAGAATGCTGATCTTGTTTTCATAGTCTGATGTCAAAGTAGTTAACAACTTATTCATTATATCTTCTTCTATTATTTCACCACCATTGTTCCTAATTTCGGATATTGCTTCATTTATCCTCTGATTGTAAGCTCTAATGTTTTCTTCTGGTAACATCTCAAGACTATTTTATTTCTTCTTCCATGTCTTCCTACATGCATTCTTCACTTGAACATCTCCTTCAAACATGTCTTCTAAACACTTCCATATGGTATATTCTTTGTCAATCTTCTTGATTTCAGAAAATTCACTGTTAGATAAGGTGTTGATTAGGGCTTATTTGGCAATTGCATTATTGGTAAATGTTTCCTTTTGTCTATTAGTAGCATCATCCTTTGCAAGGTCTTTCAGAGATGGAATTACAACTTCTTGTGTAGAAATCTCAAAGATCTCAAAGCACACACATTGTTGATGTGTTATCATTTTGTTCTTCCAATCCAGATAGTTCTCTCCATCAAAATTAGGACTCTCTTTTTTGAAGTATGCCATCTAATCTACCTTAAGCTATTAGGCTTTCTCTCCAAGGAACTTGGCTCTGATACCAATTGTTAGAATACTTCAAGGATAACTGAGAGGGGGGGGGGTGAATCAGTTATCAGCAACTTTATCTTTTTCTTATACTTATTAATCTAGATTGTTACAAACTAAATGCACATTTAGATAACACATTACACAACACATCAATTTGGTTAAGGGGAAACCAAATGGTAAAAACCCTAGTGGGAATTAGTACCCACAAAGAACTATACTATTTTTAGTAATCCCTGTTAAAAGATCTTCCAGCCTTGTTAGGAGTTTTTCATTACAATGCAGTAGTATAGTGACCTGTTTAAGGGTATGACCTTGTTAGGAGTCTTTTACAATAACCCTATTAGGGGTGGTGGAATCACTGTCCAAGGACTCATTGTCCAAGTGGTGAAGGCTACAACCTTCTGGTTATTTGATACACATTGTATCAACAAGGTGAACTGTTGTTTGTGACACTGCTTGTCTGATCAGTTCCTTTTGTGCGTGGATGCTTTAACCTCTTGTAAAGCACTAAAACATTCTTATCTATATTCTGAAAGCTTCTACTTTAATATCTATATTATCAACATATGATAAATATAGCTCTACTGCTTTAACACTCTGCTCTGCATTTCTTATCTCTAGCTTTCGCAACTCTTCTTATCACAAATGACCTTCTATAAGTATATACACCAAGTATGAGATCATGGGACATGTAGGAAAAATATTCTTAACATCCTTGTTGGCTCTACTAAGTGCGCAAGCATAATTACAACCGCGCAAGTATAAACTGAATAGAAGCGTCGCTTCACTAAGTCGGCTTCACCAATTTAACCATAACTTTGCAATCTTCTTGAAATATGTTTGGCTCCTTTAGATTAATATCAATAACTCGTAACTCATCATGAATATAGACACGCATATACTGAAGATAGGCAGAACTCAATAAACACATTACATACATTGGCCTTAAACCATTATTCTTCCAAAACTATAACCGTCAAAAAGAGAATTACATATCTTTACTGAAACATCATATCTTTACTGTTGTGTATTATATGTTGTCATCAATGACAAAGATACAATCAATCAACTATTTAGAATCAAATCTCCAACAGTTGGTATCCCCTCCACACCTTATATCCCTCCATTCAAACGTAAGCATCAACCTTCTCCATCCTCCAAGTCCATTCTTGGTCCCTATATCCCAAAGCTAAAACCATCAAATGTTCCATCTATATGGGGTCTTTATATCCCTCCATCCAACGTATCTCTCACTCCTAGCTTTTCATCCACTTACCCTATCCCCTATCAAGATCAAAAAAGACATGCGTCCTTGAACTCTCCCTATCGACCAATTTGTATGAACCAGTCATATCATCCCTATCCATCCACAATTCCCAAGACTTTTGGAAGCAATTTGGATTTGCAACGAAGAAATTATAAATACAAGAATCCATGTACATATAAAGATCACTATGTCCCATATAATCGACGTGTGACTACAAAGAGACCATAAAGGTCCACTGAGAAAAGAATAAAATCAAAGAAAATATGGGTTCCTAAATCCATTATGGAAGAATTGCGTTCTAAGTTCAAGCAAAGAATAATATCAAAGAAAATATGGGTTCCTAAATTCATCATGGATGAATTGCGTTCTACATCATCCAAAAGCAAAGGAAAATAAAAAGCTATGTGGATTTTTCAGTCTCTTCTAAAGGACTTAGATACAAAAAGAAAATCAAAATCTATGTGGATTCCCAAGTCTCTCTTAAAAGGCTTGAACAAAAATGAAAATTTGGAGTTGGCATCCAAGCTTCCAAAGTCTTCCACTTCATCTTCAGCTAAACATCCCCCATCTTCTAACTCTATTCTGGGTCCTCATGTCCCAAAATCCATTACCTTGAATACTTCATCCATCTTGGGTCCTTGCATACCAAGATCCATTTACACTCATCCATCAAAGTCTCGAGCTATTCCATTCACTTTTCCTTCATTTGTCCACTACTCTTCAAGGGGTGTGTCAATGTTGATCTCATCACCTTTTCCACCACCTACCTACTACCCATCCATCCCATATACTGATATTCCTCTTATCTAATCCATCACATAAATCCTTGGCTACTATCTTCCTTATCCTCCATATCATTCTTTTCTACCATCACCCTATCAGCATCTTTGAGCATACTTTCAGTGGCCTTGGCCTACCATAGCATATCTTTCCAAGGAGCACTATCTAAAGAGAAAGAAGCTAAAATACAAAAGAAGAAATAATGAAAAAAGTGCCTTGGTGAAAACCTGGTAAACAGGCACCTTGGTAGCAAAGTAAAGATAAATCAATCCATCCTATGGTGAAAACCACTTCTTGTGGGGCCTTGGATGAGTACCATGATTGAAACTTAGCAAACAGGCATCATGCGTAATTCCTCCTACTTGCACTCTTCACTTTGGGGAAATTTTCTTCCATGTCATTGTATCCATCATACCTTAGAGCCAGCTAGCCTGTGAGCATCCATGTTCCTTGCAGTGATCTTGACAAGGTTGAGCCTATCCATGAACACTATGCATCTTTCCATTAATTATCCTTTTCATCTGGGTATTCACTTGCTCTCATCCATGGCACCCCATTGTGATCTTTCTTATCCCAAGCCTATCCTTCCTATCTCTAATAATTCATACCATAATCCCAAAACATCTACTTATACCTCCATCACCCCTTATCCTGATTGCACTATCATGGCTATATCCTATCCAAAATTGACCCCTTGGTCTTGATCAAAATTGAAAAACAAGTTCTTAAAAGTCTCTTGACATGTCCATTCTTTTGGACCACATTCTTTTCATGACATCTATTAATGATCCTATATGTTATCCAACACCGCTCTATGGGCCTACATTGTTGTATTATTCTTTTTCCCTAGCTTGGGTAATCTTGAGGAGACTGTCTTTGAGGGTTGCATTCACCCTCTTCATCCATCATTATCATTTTACCTCATCCATTATCTTTCTAATCCATTTGTAATGACATCTACCTTTCTAGACATTGGGGGCAAACTAATGTGATCTTTCTTGAGATTGGTTAATCTCTAAAAAAAATCAAAAATTGCAAAAAGTCTTAAAAAAATGATCATCTTGGTGAAAACCTAGCAATAGGCGCCTTGATGCATCAATAAAAAAAAATCTAAAAATTGCAAAAATTCCTGAAAAAAATGATCATCTTGGTGAAAACCTAGCAATAGGTGCCTTGATGCATCAACCAAAAAAATCAAAAACATGAAAAATACAAAAAAAAATTGAAATTGCAAAAAAGGATGGCAACACAGGCATGCTTACTAGGTTTTTAATGATCATATCATCAAGAAAGACCTGATCGCTTGGGGAATCTTAGCTTCATCCCATCAAATCAAGTTGAGATTATCATAATCAAAAGTAACCCAATCAATTATCTTATAGAGTGATGGATACACTCAAAACCAGATAGATCGGTCTTAGATGAGCTATTCATTATTGAAACTAGGCACATTGATCAAATTGGTTTCATCGCTTTAAATCAAGTCAATTTATGCTAAATATCATCTTTTCCAAGTAGGTGAAAACCTGGTAAATAAGCACCTCTTGTACTCAGTGCTCCCTCTATCAATGCTTAGTCTTGGCATCAATCCTTTGCTTCAGTTTGTACATAGCTTTTAGTCACTTTCGTGACACTTTGGTTCTTTTGAGAACCCTCCTAGCTTGAAACTGATCCAGAGTCATAACCTAGGGGCAATCAAATCAGATTTTTCCTCGCAGTATGAGTCAAGTCAGTCATCGCCATTTGCTACTAGGGGCATGGGTCCCCAAATTTGATCACATCTTTGGATTACACCAGAGTCAGTAATCTTGTCATTTCTGAAGGACAACTCGCTACTGATGCAAATAGGTGTCTCTCAACACCACAATCAAAATTTTTTCTTAATACTATCTATGGACGCATCTATGTTTCTTAACACACATTGGATATTTAAAACATAAAAATAGATCAACATCAATCAAACACATTGCACTCATAAGCACAATGGTGTTTCTCAACACCTAATACATATACACATTTGAAAACTTTGAAACTGGCTGAAGTATGCTAAACTTCTATTCATATGTTGTCTGTTGTCATTGATTTCGCTAATCTTTTCTTTGTCTACTACTTGGTGGTGTGGTTCGGATGACCCAAAAATGTCAAATAAACTAGGTGTATGTGGTAAGAGCTTCTGCATTAAGGAAAAAAATCCCCACATCCCTCGATCCTATTTATTTGTACACCAAGGTGAGGTCGGAACTATCTCCTTGACTGTTATTTCTCTGTTTGTTTACACAAGATCGCACTCATGGTTATCTTGGCTTTGAATGCCTCGATATTGGTGTACTCTTGCAACATCAATTGGAAACAATGTTCAGGTCATCTTGGCCTTTGTGCCTTGATGCTTATGTTAGTTTCCCATATCTTTTTGATGAAATTCATATTCACATTCTTATGGTCACAGTGTCACCAGTAAGGATTCTATCGACTCTGATGTACCAAAAATGCGCAATGATGAAAATTTTCAACTGCTAAAGCTCAGTGACTACACCTTAGGTTGCATTCATGTTAGTATTGCATCTGCATCTGCATAGTGTTGAAATCAGCATAATAACTTTATCTCTATCCAATGTGAAGGATCTGAGGTTCTTATCGATTAATCTTCTCATCATCAAGTGGTCACTTGTATGTGAGCATGACATCCCTTTCTAAATCAACTGTCCTGCTTCTATTTTTAGGATCAAAATTTGACCACTCACACAACCAATAGAAATCTCTCATGATTTTCTTCTAATCAATCCATGTATCTTACTTTTGGTCAATCTTAGTCAAACATGACCTCTTATCAAGTACATCTTTTGTCCTAACCATGTGGGACCTCTTTCTAATCAGATCAGTTTCTTCCTAAATTGTCTAAATCAATCGAATTGCTTCTTATCACTGGGGCACCTAGCCATATTTCAATTTCGCTCCTGAGGGGGCAGGATCAGGACATCAACATGCCATTGATCACATCCTCAATCAAAACCCCATCGGTTGGGGCATCTCAGCTTCATCATATCAAATCAAGTTGAGATCATCTTAAATGAAAGGCAACCTAATCAATGGTCTTATACAGTGGTGAATACACTCAAAACTAGACAAGATCGATCTTATATGAGAAAAGATTGCTTCAAATCAAGTCAATTTGCTTGCTAATCAAATCTCTTAACAATAATCAGTTTTATCACTTCAAATCAAACTGGTTATTTGTTCAAACCAATCAAAAATTTTAAGAGTTCCTGACAGATGTTCAGTTTCATCACTCCAAATCAAACTGAGTATTTTGTTTATATCTTTGATCGATCTTCCTCCAATCAAGCTCTAAGTCGGTCTTCTTCTTCAAAAGAATGGTTTCATCGCTTCAAATCAAACTATTCTAGGTCTTCTCACTAACAAGTCTTTGAATCAATGCGCTGATCATACATCAATTCAAAGAGGGGCAAATGTAATCACCTAAAAATGGTCACCTAAACCCTAGACCCCCAATTTCAACAATTAATCAAGAAACCCTAATCTTGACTACCCTAAGTCCTAAATCAAAAAGGAAATTATCAAATTCGAACTGATCTGACCTAAACCCTAGCTCCTAATCAATCATCATACTTGATTAATTAATTAATTCCTAAAATTATAATACATCGGCAAATAAACCTTATGAAAATTATTTAATTGATATTCTGATATATTAATTAAATAAAAATTACTAAATTGTCAATTAAATCAAAAAAGAATTAAATTAATTATAAAAACATAAATGTGCATCCAAAATCAATTAAATTATTAAAAATGCATATGACATCATCAAATTTAGTTGACTTATTACCAAAATGGAAACAATCCAGTTCCACTCAGTTAACTGATTCTCTACTGTTTATCATTTTGGAAACATTTCAGTTAATTAAAAATTGAATGTGGAAGTTTCCAAAATAACTGATCAGTCAGTTCAGTCAACTAACTGTCTTGACCAATCACATCACTTGCACATGGATTGTGCTTCTTCAATCGAATATGAGCCACTCTTTTTGTTTGATCTCGACCATCGATTTGAGAGAGATTTCTATAAAAGAGAAACTCTCTTCCTTCACAAAGGATCCTAACTTTTTATTTAACGTTATTATACTGCATTTTCATTCTAGCATTCTTAGTTTTTAGCTTCAATTTATCTAGCATTGTTGTTTATTACTTTTATGCAATCATGTAAATCTAATCATAGAGAACACTTTGTTTTGGGTTTAAAACTAAATATCTCACATTTCAATTGGTGCTATAAAACGAAATCTAATTTACTTGGATGAACAACAAATTGCATAATCATTTAGATTAATCAACATTTTACTTTTAGCATATATCTCTAAATCCTTCATTTAGGTTTGTGTGTAGTCACCGAGCTTGCAATGATTTGAGAGAAAGCTCATACTCCTGCCTTCTGGAAGGCAACAAGTCGAATCTTTCAGACACGCAGGATGAGTGAATCCATATTCATTCCTGTACACAACTGAAGTATAATGACCATGTTGAAGTTTACTACTAAGTAAGAAGGCCACTTTTAGCATGCACATCTTCTACAATTTTGTTTAGAAAGTTTAATCAGCATTGGCTTCAAAATATTCTCATCAATGTCAATTAGAAACTTTGATTTTCTATGAATAATTCTAGGTGTTAAGATTGGTGCATGTTCTTGATTTGTATTAGATGCATTAGGTATGTTTGTTAGATCAAATTAAGTTGGTGTATGTTCATCATTTGATTGATCATTCATTGTGATTTCTTTTTCGATTACATTAGGTTGTTTTGGTACATTTAATTGAGATGGTGTAGATGGGATACCTTCTCCTTTCATTTTTTTTTGTTCAGATAATTTCCTCATATGCTTCATTTGTCTTCCCTTTTTGTCCTCTTGTTGCTTTCTTTTTCCTCTCTTTTTCTTATCATCGTTAATATCAATTTTCCTAAATAGTATCATTTTGCAAATATATGTTACAAAAAATTATACAATCAAATCACCTAAATAACTACAAATTTTCATCATTTTTTATAATCAAAAGTATTAAATAATAAAAATAACATTGAACAAATAAAATAGTAAGACAATTCAACCATTTGAACTCATATAAAGAAAAATAATGACTTACACTGCCTGAAAATATTGCAGAAAAGTGTTAGAATTTACAATGGGCCATTCAACAAGTTGCAAAAGTGTTGATTTGGCCATTAACAATGAAATTTAGCTCAATAGAATGTGAATGAGTTATTTTTAGTCAAAAAACATTCACATTATTTGTCCCTAAATTCCTAAAATTCATATTGATCTTAACTTTCCACTGTTCAATGTATCAAAAATACATATGAGTTTAGTCTTATAAAACTCGAGTAGGCTATTTTTCCCTAAAACAAGTACTAAATAACAAACAATAAAAGTGAGGGGAGAGAATGGATCTATAGGAGAGGGTAGAGAGAGAGAGAGAGAGAGAGAGAGAGATGTATGAATATGGGGCATCAAAAAGGTGCCAAATTCCTTTTTTGTCCCCCAAAGACTATAGTTTGTACACACTAAAGTGTGTGCGTGATATAGATCCCACCCACTATGGCTTAGATTTCCCAAGCCTTAAGCTTGGTAAATTCAAAACATAGCGCATGTGCGCTATATAAAAGCTTACATAAAGATCAAAGGGCCAAAAAAATGCTCATTTCTTCCCCTCAAACTCATGTTTCCAGAAAAGAAGAGCATTTTCAAAGTGTGTACACGAGACATTTTGTTTGTTTACTTCATTAAATCAAACAAAAAATGGCTCCATGACATCATCAAGGTCAAACCAGAAGAAAAAGTAAGTGATTTTACAACATATACCTCTTATTTGTATTGAAATTTATGTTTAATTTCGGTTTTCAATCAAATTTTATTGTCAAAGTTTTATTTCTTAAATGTTAAGTTTAATTAGGCTTTTAAAATAGATTTTGTTTTAATTGTCAGGAAGGAATGATCTCCCTAAAGAAAGCCCTCAACTAAACCCTCCATCTTCTCCTGATGAACAAATGAATGTTGAAAATAACCAAGAAAATGAACCCCAACTGCCTCCACCAATCAAGAAACCTCCTAGAACACGAGAAAATTTGATTAACCAAATAGAAAGAGGGAAAATAAAATTAGAATCTTTAATTAGGAGATTAAAATATTCTATTGATACAAATCATGGAAGGGAAACACTTGCTAATTCATTAGAATCAATCTTGACCCACGTAGGCTTTGTTAGTGGGAAACTTAATTTATGGCATGACAAATTAAGAGAAGAACAAAAATTATATTATGAAAATAAATTATCATATGAGGACATTAAAAAGAAACAAATCACCAAAGATGACATTTTCAAAGTCTTTAAAAAGCTAGGGGAAACTGATACTCTTAGAACTAAAACAAAGAGGTTCCCAATTCATTGGTGCTTGAATGCAGATATAAAAAAAGTTTTGGGACAAATGGTGGATGGTCTTTGATTCCCCTCCGTGTAACAATCATGAGGTTTCTAAAAATGAAGATAATAAAAATGCATAATAACAAAGCTAAGATCTAATACAGATTCACAAATGATCTTAACAACATAACAATGCTTTCAACTCTAAAAATTAATGGCCATTTGTGCTCAAAATTCATCTTATTTATAGAAGAAATGTGGAGAGAGAGAGAGGGGACAAGGCCATTAATGGAGGTGTTAAAACCTTAATGGTGGTGTAAGAGTATTAATGGTGGAAGGCATTAATGAGGCATGGTGGAAGGAGTATGCATTAAATGAAAGCATTTAAGAGGCATGGTGAGGGTTTAAGAAGCATGGGTGAGGGTTTAAGTCCAAGCTTGAGAAAATGGAGTTTTGAGGGAGGGAAGCTTGAGAAAGTTGACTTTCTCAAGTGAGTTGAATTCCTAATCACAAAATTAGGAATGTGACATCATTAGGAAGGGGGTTAAGATTGGATTTTGATTAGAATTAAGCTTAGCATGGGGGGAATAGGTTGGGATGGGTTTGAAACCAGGATTAAGGTGGTTGAGGTAGGTTAGGTTAGAGGGAATATTAATGAAATGAATTATATTTAATATATTAATTCAAAAATAGGGAAATTAATTATTTAAGCTTTTGATTGCTTTTGATAATTAATTAGGACTATAGCCAATTACTTAGATTAATTTAGGCTAGAAGATAGGTTTTTGCAAGTGATGAGATATAATAGGGATATCATTTAATTCCTTTTAAATTAATTACCTTAGCCATGTTTTGATTTGAATTAACATGAATTAAATTGATTATCTTAGGTGATTAATAAAATTTAGTGATTAAATCACATAGGAGATTAAATCTAATTTGAATGAATTATGCCAACCGATTAAAGAGTTGTCTTGACATAATTTGGGTATGATCACACTTAGGGAAAATAGGGTCTATAGTCAGAGTAGACCAAATTAGGGTGGTTACATTTGCCCCTCTTTGAATTGATGTGCGAGCAACGCATTGATTCAAAGAAATTTTTTTGATGTTGACTTCAGAAAGTTTGAGAATTTCGCTCATGATCAAACAAAATGTTTGATGAGACCAGTCTCACACTTGATTGAACTAAACTGATTGAATTAACTTTGAACTTGATCTAACAAAGGTCAATACGCAAAGATCTTAAAGACAAAAATTCTAAACTTGGTTGTCGTCCAAAGATTGATAATATTGATTCTAAACTTGGTTGTCATCCAAAAGTCAGTATGAAGCTGTCAGGAGCTTAGTAAGAATATAAGAAAAAATAGACATAGGATATCCATCTTGTGAGAATCGAAGCCTTCGATCCAACAGTTCTGACTTAGTCAAGGAACCATCGTTCCTTTTAGTTTTTTGATAATGAAGTCATTTTAATATTGTTTCGAGCAAGAATTTGATTGATGATAGTGTGATCATGCCCCCTCGGGAATGAAATCAAAGGAAAAAGAATAGAATCCCTCTATTAAAATGACGTATCACTTGTAGCAGTGGGTTGGGCAAGAAAGAGGGAATTAGAAGAATTAGAAGAAAATGAGGTGTGTTAAGAGTAAACACATGGGTACCAAGTTAATTACGTAAAAAATTTGAGTTTTGAGTCTAATAAAATGATGTCGGACCAAGATTTTTGATGAAATGTGTAATGTTGAGGATATATCACCGGGAAAACTAATTTTTGGCATAGATGGAGCAATTCTGCATTTTCAAGAGTTGTCGCAAAAATTTTACTGCACTATGTAGAACAATGTTGGTGCATTCAATTTTGTTCCCAACTGAGTGGAAAGAGAAAAAAATGAGTTTGAAATGTGTAGGAGGAGTTCTAGAGCTCCTAAATAGCTCCAAAAGTCTAATATATATCTCAAAAATCAATGTTTAACTATTCATTTTCACTTTCATCCTTGGTAATTTAGAGAGATCTATAGAGAAGATGGTGATCCCCGTGCACATGCATCATTTCAAGCTTGGCCATTGAAATCAGTGTCCAACTAACTACCCACCTCTGGTAAGTACCCAAAAACCTACCTTTTGAAATTTCTAGTTTTTAATTTTATGCATTTTTATTCAAGTTATTGACAATTTAGTCCTGCATCGCATCTCGTGTTTTGCATCACTTCCGGTCAATCCCGTGTCACTTCAAATTTTTGAGAAAATTCCTGGGTTGCACCCTATAAATCCAAGATCATACCCCACTATGTCACATGCTGTAATGTTTGGATGAATTTTGCAAGTTTTCGCACCCTCTTAGAATAGGGTCGCACGTGGCATCATGTGTCGCTTCCTGTGATAACAGGGTCATATCCTATATGCTGCATTGCATCCTAGAAACCAGGGATCACATCTAGTAAACAAGATCACACCCTATAAAAATAGAGTCATTTCTGGTTTTTGACATAGTTACCTTCTCATTTTGACTAGTTTTCTCCTGTTGACCATGAAAACACTTAGCTGATAGGTTTTCTCATTTTTAGATAGATCACTAATTCTAAACTTTCCTGGAATGACTATCTTTTAAATAGTTTCCATTTGAGGTGGTGTCATTCCAGAGCCCATATCCTGGCTGAGTGCTTTCTTTATTATGGTTGTTGACTATGGACAAGCGAGAGTTAGTGGCTCATGTTGGTTTAGAGTCATTGGGGGATTTACCTGACATTAGGGTAAATCAAGGGTTGTTGACTGCTCTAGCCAAGAAATAGCATCCAGAGCACAACACCTTCCATCTCCCTACTAGAGAGATGACCATTACACTAGAGGATGTGTGGCAGATTTTGGGAGTGTCCGTGATGGGCCATGAGGTCCAATTTGATTCTACTTCTGCGACATCCATTGTTACTACCCAACGATTCTTTCAGGATGATAGTATTGCTCATCGATATCTGACTTGGGATTACATGTGTGATCACTATGAGAGTCTTCATGTGTACTTAGTTGGCTTGATCAGAGGTGTCCTTATGCCTGACTGACAACAACACAGATTCATGGTCGGCTGGGTCGATATGCTTGAGCAGATGATCATTCCCAGACAGAGATTCGCATGGGGTAGCTGCATACTAGCTCATATGTATAGATATCTTCATGAGATAGTGTACCATCATACCCAGAGCATGATAGTAGGTATCTTAGTTCTTTAGATCTAGGCCTGGGAGCACATCCTAGTGCCATGGTTGATAGTTGACAGGCAGTGAGCAATAGAGAAGCCCTATGTATATATGTATGCCGATTGGATACAACAGCTCCATTTGGGCAAGGTGGAGTACTAGCACCATTTATTAGATGATGTTACTGTAGTGGTATGGCAACTGTACCTCAATTGTGAGGAGTGGATATTAGATAGGCAGCATTTTCCATACTTCTTCACGAGAAGGCACCTCATTGGTAGGACAAGGTATGTCATTGAGAGGTTCTTAGTTACATGGGTGCTGAGGCAGTATGGTCGATTACAAGGCCGATGTCAAGACCTTACTGTATATGTAGGGATACACAACAAGATGCCACTATGGGGATGATAGTTGGGCTATGAGACTGCTCAGAGGGCCATTGTAGATAGGTATCCCTACCATGGGATCTTCGCTCAGATGTAGCCAATGCAAGTTGTTCAACAGGATACCTTGCCGAGATGAGATAGTACTTGGTGCCTCAGTTTACAGATCTAGCAGAGGCGGTTCCTTAGATTAAGGACCCATTAGATTATGATCATGTGGAGGATCATCCTATCAGAGGCTGAGGAGGAGCCTAGAGAGATAGAGGAGGTAGAGGTAGGGATGGACGTAGACATGGAGAGAGACAGGCACCTCTAGATAGAGGATAGGGTCCTAGTGATGATGGTGATGGAGATGACAGGGGTGGTGGAGTTGTGGGTGGTATTGGAGAGGTGGCCAGTGGTAGTGGAGAGGGTCGGCACACCCAGTTCATATTTTTTTCTGCCAAGATGGATCCAGGGCCTTTACTCACAGGGGAGTAGCAGAGATAGCAGAGGCAGTAGTAGCAGCAATAGAGGCCACAAGATAGGTCATAGGATAGGCCCTCAGGATAGGATTATGGTAGGGGTTCTAGCAGGGATGGAGATCCTCTATCATAGTGTGAGTGGGAGTGAGAGAATCTTAGAGAATGCATTACCACATTAGAGGCTTTGCTTGCAGATAGAGATAGACAGTTGGAGCAGATGAGAGCAGAGAGAGATGCACAGGTGGAGCACCTAAGATCTGAGAGAGATACACAGGCTCGCACTGCAGTTCACCAGGGCTAGAGAGCCACATATTATTATGCTCTTTATCATGCGATAGTGCCAGAGGGTCAGATGGCACCTTCATATTCATGAATTGCTCAACAGTTTGAGGGGGCGTGCCACCCCCAACTCCATTCATTCCATCTCCTCCTCCTCCAGATCAGGGTGAGGGGGGAGTCAGACATGAGATATTTTTTTGTACTATTTGTGTGAGATCATATTGTATATCTGGGTCCTTAGGGGACCATTCTTTTGTACCATTGATATTGTATACATGTATATCTAATTTGTATTTTTTTTCTGATACTCTCTTTGTAGACTATTCTAGATTTTTATTTGATCCATGATTTGATATATATATCTGATGCAGCTCTTCCCGATTCTGACATGTTGATTGATTCTTTGTGCTTTGATAGATGTTGATATGTTGATGCACATGTGATGTAGGTTTTATCTTGGTCTTATGATGAGTTAGAGTCAGATGATGACATCATTTATGCTCATATGATTTATTTACTAATATAAATGTGTTTTAAATGATGCTATGGGAATATGCAAATGAATGTATGTTTTTGAGATATTCTTTATACAAGCAAATGTATGGATGCACTTAGGATGTAAAATAAAACACAATGCTTGAATGCTTTGTTTTTGGTATTTTATCTTTATATATGAATGCAGAATGTATCTTATGGATATGTAATGACATTGATATTAGTAATAGGTGATGATGTAATTAACTTGGATTTAGGAATGAATTTAGAAATCATTTTGAGCACAAATCCCTTATATTGTTTCTTTCATTGTAAAAATGAATCATGCAATCTGTAAATGCATCTACATGCAGACGCTTAGGACTTGTCACTGATTTTTAGATATTGTAACATTTTTATCATCATTGGGTGCTTTTTTTATTGGATACCACCTGATAGTACAACAATCACTAATACCCACTGATATTATGAATGTATGAATACTATGTTTATTGGATGAAATGTCAGAAATAGACTTAGGCATCAAGGCATAGAAGCCCGGATAACAAGTTAGTCAACTTCCTTTTATTATATCAGAATTTGTGTAAGGTAAGATATTGGACCCACAATGACCTTGAAAATTCATATCCTTGGATACATTTATGTTTTATACACCTTTGTGAGAATCTGATTTTTTAGAAAACAGACAAGGAAATTGTTTCAACCTCACCGTAGTTTACACATAACAAAGATTGAGATATACGTGGCTATCCACTCATGTTGGAAACTCTTACCATAAACATCCGAGTTAGGTGAAATTTATATGATCATTTGGAACAATCACCAGATGCAGAAAATAAAGAAAATGTTATGCCCCCTCTCCTTGTGACTCTTTGTCTTAGCACAAACGTCATGGAGAAACTTGAAAGACATAACAACCATAAATTCAGAATCAATCAAAGAGAAATTATAACTGCTTAGATGCCCATAGTTAAAACATCATTGGTACATAAAAGAGTCATAATAGAATCAAGATCAAATTGTGTGCTTAAGTAGTATATGAAAAATACTATTGATTCATTTTACAAGTGCAGTAGAGATTCATCAATCAAAATGTGGAAATTAAGAAATATGTGTTCCATTTCTGTGTATAATCTTGTCTCTATTTGCAATCCAATGTAGTGTTTTAGGGCCACCTTTTATGTTAGTGTGATGTTTGGTGCCAGATAGGTGGTTTTGAAAGACACACCCATGTTTCATGAAATTGATAATTTGGTTGGAAGGCAAACCATCCTATGATGACCTAGAAGACGAAACCTAACATGCTAGCATAGATGCCCCTAGTGCAGAATAATGTATTCCCTAAGACAAAAAATGTGGACAAATCCCAAGCAAGGATAGGATATTTGTAAGGAAATAGAGGAAACTCATAGCATAGGTGTAATTGTGAAGACTTAGTATTAGTAAATGTATTGATAGATAGAGTGAAAAGTACAAGTGATGCTTGATTGCCTGGTTTTTACCACTTGGAAAAAAAATTTCATTCTTTTTGCTACCAAGATGCTCATTTTACCAGGTGTTCATCAAGGCGCTTTTCTCTTTTTCAATTGTTTTTCAATTTTTGCTTTTTGGGGTGTTTTTGTAGTATCAAGGCATCTATTTTCAAGGTTTTCACCAAGGATACCTTTCTTCAAGAATTTTTCCACTACGTTTGGATTTGTTCAGGATTAATTTTCTTATGTTTTTGGTATTTTCTAAAATTTTCACAGCATAGGCTTGACTAGCCAGACATCAAGCATAGAACTGCTTCAAATGTAGAGTATTGATAGGATCTAGAAGGACATCTCCCTCAGGTGTAGCTAGCTGATAAACTCCAGTCCCAAAAGTTGCAGTAATGACATAGGGTCCCAAACAGTTAGGTTCAAACTTTCCTTTCTATTCTCTATTATGCTAGTTCTTAGGATTCTCCTTCAAAATGAGATCCCCCACTTGAAAGTTTTGTGGTTTGACCTTTTTATTGTACCCTTTGTACATTTGTGCTTGGTACACCTTCACATGATCAAACACCTATTGCCTGCGCTCATCAAGTAATTCTAGTGCATTCACCCTATCGATGTGATATTTCTCATATGTAAAAAGACCTTGTAAAGATATGCGCAACGAGGGGATTTAAACTTCAATAGGTAGTACTGCCTCAACGCCATAGACTAGGGAAAATGGAGTGGCTCCAATTGGAGTTTTGATGCTTGTTCTATAGGCCAAAAGTGCCAGATTTAGTTGTAATTGCCAGTCTCTGCCAGACTTACTCATAGTTTTGTGTAGGATCTTGAGAATAATCTTGTTAGATGCCTCAGCCTATCCATTACCTTGAGGATAATAGATCGAGGAGCAATGTTGAGTGATTTGGAACTGTGTGCAAAGGTCTTTGATGTCTTGGTTTTTAAATTGGCCCTAATTATCTGTTACAATTGAAGAGGGTATCCCATATCTACAAATGATGTTGTTCAATATGAACATAGCCACTTGTTTCCCAGTGGCTTTAATTAGCGGCACAACTTCAACCCACTTTGTGAAATACTCAGTGGTCGTAATGATGAACTTGTGTCCACTTGAAGAATTAGGATATATTTGTCCAACCAAGTCAAAGGCCCATTGCTGAAATGGCCAATGTCTTATGAAAGGTATGAGTTCTCTGGAAAGAGCATGGATAAGATTTCCATGTGTTTGAAATTTATGACATGTCTTTGAAAATTGAATAGCATATTTTCCATTATAGGTGAATAATAGCCTACTCTGAGTAGTTTTTTAGCTAATGAAAAGCCATTTGAATGTGACCCACATACACCTTCGTGGACTTATTTTAATGTGCGATCTGAATCTTCATGTTCTAAACACGTAAGAAGTGTACTATCAAGACCTCGTCTATATAATTTATTAGTAATGAGGACATAATATGATGTCCTAATTAAGGCTCATTTTTCATTCCTAGATAGATCATTAGGTATAGATTGGTCAGTGAGGTAGCCAATGATTTTAGCATACCGAGATTGGTCTTGGGCATTCAAAGCACAAATTACTTGGTATTCAGGGGTATCAAAGGCTGGATAGGATAATTCTTCCACCAAGAAGTCATAGCGGAATTGATGTTCCTCTAGTTGTAACATGGATGCTAGTGTAGCCATAGAATCTACAACTCTATTCTCTATTCTGGGTATCTATTGGAATGCAATGAAGACAAATTACATCTTTAATTCATCAACTAGTTGCTTGTAGGGCATCAACTTCTCATCTTTCATCTGATAATCTCCATTGACTTGATTGATAATGAGGTGGGAGTCACCATACACATGTAACTCTACAATCTGGTGGTACCCTAAATTTTGATAATTTAGAAGTACCAATCCATTATCAAGAAGCATGTTTCTCCATGCTAAAAAATATCAAAGGAAGGAATCTTTATGACACAAATAAATAGAACTAACTAATCGAAACCTTCAGAAAATGCTAGAATTTAGACCTGCTACAAATATGATTTCAATAGAGGATAAAGATGGTTGAATTTTAAAAATCTAAAAATGACCCAGTTTGGGAAATCAAATTTCCTATCTCTAATAGAAATATTAGATTTTCACAAGGTGTTTTGGATTTTTAACCAAAGCCAAATCCGAAAGTTAGGTAGTTATTTTTTAGTTAGTTTATTGTTTTTTCAAAATAATTTGTAATAAGAGTTGTGTCTTTTCACCCTAAAGAGATGTGAAAGCCACTCAAACACACACACACACACACACATATATATACATAATGTAAAATGTAAAGAGAAGATGAGACAATACAATATAATACAATTTCACATATTTGGATAGTTTTTAATCAACAAGTATAACATGGACCTGGA
>MU228190.1:396384-436139 GCA_018584345.1 Thuja plicata | reverse complement strand
AATAGAACTTCTTCAAAGTGATAGTTTGATGTGCATGCTTCCCGATTTGATTCATAGTCTATATTTTCAATTGGTTTTCTCATTTTGCATGGTTAAATTCCATTGATTGAGGCCTTAGTCAATTGGTTTGTCATCCGATAAGTATTACCCATTTGAATTATCTTTGAATTTGTTTTAGGTTGCATGTACATTCCATAACACCTTTGAAGTGATAAGTTTTCTTGTAAAACTGTCTCTGAGGTTGAACATAAGATTGGAATGATCTTGACTCTATTTCCCATGGTAGAATAAGGCACTGGTCTAATCATTATTTGGATTATATTTATTTAGTTCATTGTTATATTTTTTTGATATCTTATCTATCTGTTCATTTCAATTTACATACATATTTACTAAACATTATTTAATTACTTAAAGTATTTCAGTTTATAGTTTATGATATATTTCTTTCAATTAGATTTATTTCAAGTGCCTTGCCATACTTGAGAGAGAGGGTTTGAGGTGTGTTATATCTTCTATAAAAATCCTTAAGACTTGAAGGATAAGTTTAAGGTATAGGCCTACCAGCCTTGGTTTTGCAGAGCCAAAATTACAGAAGTTCTAACCATGCCTTGGTTGTGACTTGTTAGTTGGCCAAATCACTTGGGTTTATCGTCATTGGATAGGAAAAATCCATAGGAAATTCAATCTATTTATTTGAGCACCAACACAATATTCCACTTCATAGCAAGTTTAAGACCATTTACCAGTGCTTCATATTCAAAAATGTTATTTGTGCATGGAAACATCAATTTGTAGGACTTGGGTATTTTGTAGCCTTTAGGAGTTATGAATAGAACCCCCACTCTAGAGCCTTGTTGTGTGAAAGAACCCTCAAAGTACATCTTCCATGGATATTTATTTAGATGCATAATTGTTTCATCAGGGAACTCAATTCTTAAAGGTTTGTCATCTTGGAGCGGTGAATCAGCTAATTGATTTGTGAGAACTTGTCCTTTAATAGCTCTTCTGTCCACATACTCAATATCAAATTCACTTAGAATGAGGACCCACTTTTCCAAACATCCTGTTAATGTTGTTTTGATTAAGAGGTACTTCAAAGGATCTATCTTTTCAATGAGACTTATTGTATGTAATAGCATGTAATGTCTCAAATTTTGTGATGCAAAGACAACTGCTAAGCAAGCTTTCTCAATAATGTTGTAATTAAGCTCATAAGATACTAGCATTCTACTGATGTAATAGATTGCTCTCTCCTTTTTGGTTTCATCCTCTTATGCCAGAAATACTCCTAGTGATGTGGTTGTAGCTGAAATATATAGGAGTAATGGCTTTCCATGGATGGGTGCCATAAGAATAGGAGGAGTAGCCAGGTACTCTTTCAAATATTTGAAGATGGATTCACAATGTTCATCCCATTTGAAGGTGACACCTTTATGTATAAATTTGGTAAAGGGTTGCGCTCTATCTGCAAGTTGTGACATGAACCTCCTAATTGATTAGAGTCTGCCTTGTAATGTCCTCATTTGAATAATGTTGCATGGAGGATTCATTTCTAGTATAGCTTTGACTTTTTTAGGATCTACCTCTATTCCTTTTGCTGAGACAATAAATTCTAGGATATTTCTTGATTAGACTCCAAAGGCACATTTCTTAGGATTGAGCCTGAGTTGAAATTGATCCATACGATCCAATATTTTCCTCAAGTCATTAATATGAGTATTCCTTTCTTTTGATTTAGCTAAGGTATCATCCACGTAAATCCTCCATGTTTTTATGCATCATATCATGGAATATAGTAGTCATAGCTCTTTGGTATGTAGCACCTGCATTCTTTAACACAAATGACATAATATTCCAGCAGAAATTTCCCTATGCACATGTGAATGTGGTCTTCTCTTGATCTTCAAGAGCAATTTTAATCTGATTATAGCCTAAGAAACCATCCATTAATGAGTACATTTGGTAGCCCACTGTTAGATCTATGATCATATAGATATTAGGCAGTGGAAAATCATCCTTAGGACATGCCTTGTTTAATTCACTGAAGTTTGTACAGATCCTAATAGATTTATCCAATTTAGATACATGGACCACATTAGAAATCCATCCTGTGTAAGCGATGACTCTAATGAATCTAGCTTTCAGTAATTTCTCTAGCTCCACTTTTACCAGTAATGCAACGTGAGGATGTATCTTTCTTAGTTTCTATTTCATGGGTTTGATCCCAGGAGCTATAGATAAATGGTGCATTATCAATTTAGGATCTAGTCTAGGCATATCTATGTAAGACCATGCAAAGTTGATCTTTTTCTCTTTTAGGAACTCAGTGAATTGTTTCTTCTCTTCATTTGACAAAGATTGTGCTAGGTGAACAATTTGAGGAATTTCAGCTATGCCCAAGTTAACTGGTTGTGTTGGTTCTATCAAAACTAAAGATATTTCTTGAAAGTGCTCGGGGAGGATATCAAGAATCTCATCCTTTGGCACCTCTGAGAGGTTTTTACCATTAGATATGTCTTTTGTTTTTACTATTTTAGAATCTAATACTACCACAATGTGGTTTTCACCATCAGTTCTTTTCTTCATTTTATTTTTCAATTTGTGACTGAGAAACTTGATATCCTCCTGTGACATGTTCACGCTCCTTGCATTGGTGGAAGAAGGATAAGGTTCACAAGCATTTAGGTAGCAAGCCAAAGTTTAGTCATTGGGAAAGTTCATGATAGGATTAGAATCTAAATTTGTCCAATCAATTAGGTCAGGGTTTATTAAAGACAAGGATTCAGATTTGGGGAAGGACAACATCGTGTCAGCATTAGGACTATTAACCAACATGACATGTTCTGTTAGATCTACTTCATCGATGTTTAGATCAATAAGATTCAAATCATCATTATCAAAGTCATTTTTAGTTATATGTGGGTCGTACTCTAGTGACTCACCTACGGAACTTTCATCTGCATCTCTCTATAGAAGGAGGCTCCTAGCTTGTAGCCTTTGAATTTCTTCTAGGTCTAGGAAAATACCAGTTTCCTCATCAATGAGTGGGGGAAGGGATACCTCCTCTACTTCAGGAATATAAACACTATTAGGAGTGGTGTTAGAATGTTCTCTATGTTCTGATGGAGCTCCAAACATGTGAATTACATCTATTTGAATGTGCTCTGTGGAGAAAGATAGATCATCCCACTCATAATCATGGGAGTCTGTTATTTCATCATCAGACCTATTCAAGAATTCAGCAATAGTTATCTGATGTACCCTATTAGCCACTTGTAGATCAAAGTGTGGTAAATCAAGGACATGCAAAATTGTGACTAACTTCTCCCAGTTAGGATGTGAATCATGTTGTTGGGGAGTTTCTTCAGTAGTTTTTTCTATCAATGGTACCACTGGATTGTCTTCTATTGTTTCTTCTACCTCTTGAATAGTAGCTAGTGGTAACAGAGGGATATGAGTGTCTTGTGGTACCTCAAAGCTAGGTACATACCTTTTTCCTTGATATTCAGGGTTGTTGTGCCAATATGTAATAATATTTCATAGGACCATTTTTCTAGTTCTATTTCTTCTTCTTCATCGCTTCCTTTGTCAGCGATTAGACTATCCGTTGAAATAGGGTCTTCAGATTTATTATTTAAATCTATCCCTATTTTATCTTTGGTATCCCTGAATTCCATGTGTATAGGTTCAATAAGTCCTTTTCCTTTTTTTCCTAAAGGTCTCTTTCCTTTATATCTGATTTGTTTGAGTAGATCGTATCCTTTACCATACTTTTTCGAGGATATTTCCACATGTTTTACCTTTGTTTCCTTGGGTTCCCCTAAGTAAATATAGGCCAAGACTGCTTGTTCTTCGCTGCCATCCCCTTGGGAGGTAGATGCTTTAACCATACCAGTTTCTTTGTGAATTTTTGGCTGCTTAGATGTAGTGGGTGTGAAAGATGGGGAAGGTTTCCCATAGGACCTTGGTGACACAGGAAGTTTTGTTAATGATGGGGTCATATCCAGCTTGTATTCTCCCATGCTAGTTTCTTCAAGTTTTAAGGTCTTTCCAAAGAATTTCATAACCATGTCTCTGGTAGTCTTAGGAATGGTCTCATTTGGAGCTTCCTTGTTATGCAGAGCCATACTACTTGCCTTAATATTGTTGCAAGTATAATTGGCATCTACAAGAATTGTCACTTTCACCCCATTATGTGGGAATTTGATACACTGGTGGTAAGTAGATGGTATGGCTTGCATTTTGTGAATCTAGGAATCTCCCTAACAGTATGTTGTAATCCAAGGGTAAATCTAGAACTTGACATATAACATTTCTTTCAACCGGGCTGATTTTGATGCGTAGAACAATAAGACCTTTAGAGGATCTATCTTCCTAATCATAAGCATTGATAGTGATTTTGCTTCTTGAATCAATGATTTTTTTTGAGAGACCTAGTTTCCAGATTAGATTAAGGGTATAGATGTTCAACCCTGCATCTCCATCTATCAATACGTGTCTAACATGAGATTTATGAATTAGTACTTTGATATGAATGGGTTGATTATGCAGATGTGTTAATGATTTATCATCTTCTTCTAAAAAAGAGAGGTAATGTGGTGCTGAGATGTGAATAACCATAGGTTGGAACTTTTCTACATCAAGGTCCATTGGCACATTTGCGGCATGTAGGGCTTGTTCAAGAATTTCCCTATGCACTGAGGAGATTTTAAGCAACTCAAAAATGGAAATTTGAGCAGAGGTTTGTTGTAATTGATCCACCAAGTTATACTTTTATGTAGGAAAAGTAACTATTTGTTTTGTCATTGCTGGCTTGGGGATAGTAATAATGGGTATTTTGGAAGTTGTTGCGAGTTTTGATGAGGAATTAGGTCCTTTGATCATGGCTTGTGCTTGACTTCAAGTTACTGCATTTGATTGGGAAGATGTGTTTTGAACACCTTTGATAGTGACTACATTAATTGATTTAGTTTTAATATCTAGCATATTAATCACATTATCATTTTTAGAGTAGGTGTAGTTCACTTCATTTCATTTTCCTTTAGGTGCTTCCCCTTTCTCATAATTAGGGAATGGCTTGTTAAATGTCATATGGTCTTCATTAGTGGTGTGCCCTTCCACTTTGATCTTTTCCCTTTCAATAAGGTCTTGGATAGCATGTTTGAGTTTAAGACAGTTATTATTCTTGTGTCCTTTGTTCTTGTGAAAGACACAATAAGAATTGGCATCCCACCATCTTGGTTTGACTTCTGGTTCCCATGGTTTTGAATATGGGGCCGTGAGAAATTTGTTGTCTAATAGTGTCTTCAAAATAGTCTCAAGAGGATCTCCCAAAGGAGTAAATGTTTGTTGAGGTTTGGAAGTCCATGGCCAACCTTTTTTTTTCTCATTATTTTCTTTAGGTATGGAGGTTTTTACCTTGGCATCTTTACTTGCTTGCATGCTATTTGTTAGATTGAACACCTCAAGTTTAGGATTAACATTAGATACATCTACTACTCCATCATTAACAACATTTTTGTTTTGTTTCAACCATTTAGGCTTGTTTTTGGAGTTGGTAGATTTGTTTACACTTTGGAGAGTGATTTCCCCTTTTTAACCATAACTTCTTCGATACGGATGGCATTCTTGATCATCCTATCAAAGATGGGGGAATCTTGCATTTGCAATACGTAGTTCAACTTAGGTATCAAGTTATTAATAAAGATCTCCATCTTTTCGGATTCAGGAATAGCCCTTAAATACCTTGCAAAGACTTTCCTCCACCTTTATAGAAAGTGTGTAAAGGATTCACGAGTTCTTTGTTTAGTTTTACATAGATCCATCATAGTTACATCATGTTGTATATTATAGGAGTAATGTTGGATAAATCATTGAATTAACTCCTCAATTTTTTTTAACTTAGGTGTAAGCTTTGAGAACCACTCCATTGCATTTCCACCTAGGCTTCCAGGAAATAGCCTCATGAGGTATGTAGGTTCATGCATGTATTCTATGCTCAGAGCATAAAACTCTCTTACATGATCATGTGGATCAGTCTCCCCCATATATTTTTCATATTTAGGCCTTGCCATGTTGGGAGGAAACAAAACCATATTAATACTCTTATCAAAAGGAAATGGACAAATGGAGTCCAAAGAGTATTTCATCTTGGGTTTAGCCTTCTCCTATTTGAGAAATTTGCAAGCTTAGTTTGCATCAAGGTTAGTTGTTTGGCGAGAATAGAGATAGGATTTGACACCTCCTTTTCTTTTAGTTGTCCAACATCATAATCATTAGGTAATTTTACGCCAGTGGATGCTAGATGGAGAAAGTATTTCTCTTTATCTTCACCAATTATCTTTTCCAATGTCTTTTGGAATTTCTTAATCTGTTTGAGTTTATTGTATTCTTCTTCAGTGATGTCTTCCTCATTGTCTGAACCAAACAAAGTAAGGTCAAAGTGTTGTTCTTCTTCACCATCTCTATCTTCATGCTTTTGGTTTTTATCATTGTCATATTCCTCAAAAGTCTCACTCCCTTCATGAGTGGGTTTTTCCAATTGTGGAGAGTCTAAATCGAATAGGGAACTGCGAGATGTTTCTCCTTGCTGAAAATGTAGCGATCTTGGAGGTACTTCTGATTCTTTAGAAGTGTACTTGTTGCATCTTGTGTTAACCATGTATTTGTATCTCAACTTTGTCAAAGTATCCTAATAGTGTCAAGTGGGGTCTCAAATTGTTCAAGTGAGTGTATCTAGGTAGAGGTATCGTTTATGTTTTGGTGGAAGTAAATGATTCCAACGTCAAAGGGTTAGAATTCCCTGATAGTGAGTTAGGAATCAAGTTGTTTTAAATAGTAGATAAACCACACATATTGATATTGGTTGTGAGAAACTGATAGGACATGTAAGGTAGACATTTGAAAAAGTGTTTGACACAGTAATCGGGAGACTAGAAAAAGCAATAGGGATAGGCTAATGAGCCAAAAGGGTATCCAAATAAACTAACTGTCTCTGAGAGAAAACTATGGAAGTGCCCACTGTCCTAGATGCAACAGTCTATGTGCAAGATTTTGTAGAAGTAGATGTGAGCCTAAGTATATGGGATGTGATCTTTCTCCCTAAAAAGGATGCAAGATTTACCAGATGCAATCTTGCACACTACATGTGAATTTGCACACCAGATGCGAGCCAGGATTGACCAAAAATGATTGTGTGCTATTCTGGAAAGTTGGTGTCTGATTTGTCTTTAAGTTCATGTAAATTGGTCTGATAATAGGCTATTTTGGAGTCTTTCCAGTGAGTCAAGATATAGCATGTAGCCAAAGGATTGAATTTTGTTGCTTGTTTGGATGATTTATCTTGTTAGTGAACTTTCAGACACATTCAAGTAGATTTTCATTATTAGGGGTGAACAGACACATTCTTATGCCCTATTTACTAAGTAGAGGATGAAAATCCTTGCTCATTGACGTAGGTACACACTCAAATGCTAATCAGAATATGCCTATCACCAAGCACACAATGGCTCTAGTTATGATGCCATATTAGCCGACTCCAAAGGCAAGTGAGGGAACGATATGATGAGTGTCTTGGGGCAATTACTTTTTGCCTTACACAAGCATTATCACCCTTTCGGGGATGAATCTGGTAGTTTTGACTACAAATTTTTTTATTTATGATGGGGCAATCTGTTTGAAAACTTCTCCCATAGAATTGCACAAGGCAAAGTTGAGGAGTATAGCCCTATGAGTACTCAAATATGTGTAGTCTCATAAGAAAGATTCAAGTGGCTCCACTCTACACATACAAAAGTGTGTTCAAGGAATGATGTCAAAATTTTGAGAACAAAACCGATTCCATCTTTCAAGGCTTTGGCCTACGAGGAAACATCTATTTATAGTGAGTTGGAAGGATTGGCGTAGTACCTGTCCTCACTTGGGTTGTTCCTGGGAGATTTTTTCCTCAACCGATAGGCCCTCCACTATTTAATAAGCATACAAAGGATTGGCGAGAGTAGGATTTCTAGATTTTTGATTCTTTGAAAGAAGAAGAGAATACTCTCCTAGTCCATGTCATTTTCTCCCAAAACACTCCAATCAATGTTCATTCCCTCAAGCTATTTGAGCTCGATTTAAATATTCCTAAATTATGAAAATATAGTACTTTGAAAGCAATGTTTGGTTGTTCAGTTTCCCCAAAATTAGGTGATTTTCTTGTTCAATTACTATTTCCAAAATTTAGACAGTGAAGTTGTTCAATTGTTCCACAAAATTTAATGCTTTGTGTTGTTCAATTACTTTGCCAAAATGAAGTTAAACATTGAGTTTGTTTGCCTTGTTCAGTTACCCCAAATTCCTTTCAAATTTTAAATCAACGTTTGATTTTCTAATTTTCCTTGAGGGAAAAGAGCATACTTATCTAATTGATTTAACAAATGAGTAGAAAATGTGTTCTTAGTTTGAAAGATAAAACAAAGTGGAGGTCAAGACAAGGGGATGGTAACCTATAAAACCACACATTAGGAATCCTTCTCCCACTCTTTTAGCTCTGACAACAATCTACAAACATAATTTAAGCTGTGAAAATATTAGAGACAACAAATATTCAAGTATCAGTGGTTAGATTTTTCAAATTGCAAGTTCAAAGACCATATGCAATCCTACATTTCCTAAATATGACTGTGTTTACCAGATGCAATGAAACACCCCCAAAAAATGATGAAATGCACACCAGATATGATATTTTACTAGAAACAACTCAGGATATCTGGGATGCGAGCCTAGATTATACGATGTGAGGGCATATCCTAGATGTGAGCCTTTATCACCAAAAAAGAGCCTGTACCTGAAACCTATGAAGATAAATTAGTGAAAAATATATGAAAAATGAGGTAGAATATTAAATTGGGCCCCATGGTGGGTGCTAGGAATGTGTGTGTGATTTTGTGAACCTACCAAGAAAGACACAACACTTCAATAAATCATTATATCAGTGAAAAGAATAAAAAGAAAGGGTTTCAAACTAAACACTAAAACTGATCTATTGCTTCCTATCTAGGAGGAGTTTGAAGAATGCCATAATCATGCCCTCAAATTATACACAAATCAGTGACATATACAACCTAAGAATGGAATATTTGAATAAAAAGTAATCTAAATGTTCAAGAAACATGCATATTAGCTCTAAAAATGAAGAGAATAACAATGCATAATAACAAAGATAAGCTGTAATACAAATTCACAAATGATCTTAACAACATAACAATGGTTTCAACTCTAAAAATTAATGGCCATTTGTGCTCAAAATTCATCTTATTTATAGAATAAATGTGGAGAGAGAGAGGGGACAAGGCCATTAAGGGAGGTGTAAAAAACTTAATGGTGGTGTAAGAGTATTAATGGTGGAAGGCATTAATGAGGCATGGTGGAAGGAGTATGCATTAAATGAAAGCATTTAAGATGCATGGTGAGGGTTTAAGAAGCATGGGTGAGGGTTTAAGTCCAAGCTTGAGAAAGTGGGCTTTTGAGGGAGGGAAGCTTGATAAAGTTGACTTTCTCAAGTGAGTTGAATTCCTAATCACAAAATTAGGAGTGTGACATCATTAGGAAGGGGGTTAATATGGGATTACGATTAGGATTAGGCTTAGCATGGGGGAATAAGTTGGGATGGGTTTCAACCCAGGGTTAAGGTGGTTGAGGTAGGTTAGGTTAGAGGGAATATTAATGAAATGAATTATATTTAATATATTCATTCAAAAATAGGGAAATCAATTAAATAAGCTTTTGATTGCTTCTGATAATTAATTAGGACTATAGCCAATTAATTAGATTAATTTAGGCTATAAGATAGGTTTTTTCAAGTGATGAGGTATAATAGGGATTTCATTTAATTCCTTTTAAATTAATTACCTTAGCCATGTTTTGATTTGAATTAAATTGATTGGCTTAGGTGATTAACAAAACTTAGTGATTAAATCACTTAGGAGATTAAATTTGATTTGAATGAATTATGCCAACCCATTAAAGAGTTGTCTTGACATAATTGGGGTATGATCATACTTAGGGAAAATAGGGTCTATAGTCAGAGTAGACCAAATTAGGGTGGTTACAATACAATCTACCTTCTTACAGGATTTAAACTTACAACAAAGTAAGCACTCGGTTAAGAGATTTACAAAGGCTTGTTAGGACCACTATGTTAAGAGATTTACCCTGATTCACTTGATAGAATGTATCAGTACCTAATTATTTAGTCTACACTATAAATTTTGATAATGGATATCCTCTTTACAACTCTTAACTGATCTTTCAATCAGATTTATCTCTATTTTTCTCTTGACTTCTCTGCTCAGTCACTCTGTCTAGTCAATGCTTCAGATATAAAAAGTATGCATGTACTTTTGATCTCTTCTCTTTACATCTGCATCCAAACATACATGCTTATACACACATCTCTAGATTAGGGTTTGAAGAATCCCATAAATAGACCTTCTAGATCAAGATCAATGATCTAGATCCTTCATGTTTTCTGCTTAGGCATCCCTAATTTTTATTGGTTGCATGGCTTGCATAGGGATCCATGTTCATAAAAATAGCACGTAATTAATGCATTAAATCTTAGTGCATGATCATTAAATGCTCCATAGAATTCGGCCAAAATATTTTATCTTGGTGTTTGAGCCATTACAAACACATATACAAAATATGTTTTACTCAGCATAACCAAACACTGGTGCTTAGTCAATACTGTGTCGCTTGGCATAACTGTATGTTTTCGCTCGACACTAACTCTTCTATGCAACTTGGTAATCATTTTTCTCATCATCTATTGAGTACTCAACGACCTCTGACTTGCTCGACAATAACTATTTCTCAGTCTCGGCCTTAGTGGGATGGCTTGGTCGTAGTGATGACTGACCAACCTGCCTTGGATATGACTACATGTGGGAGACTAAGAGACAAAAAAACTTAGAGATCAACAATCTCCCCCTTTTTTATTAGTAGAAAAAACACTTTTTCATGTCTTCTCATCCCTTAAAAAAAAATAGTACTCAAAAGAATTCAGAATTTAGAACTCCCCTAGGATTGCGAATCGGTCTTTCTCCATAAATAATTCACTATATATACAACATATGTATGTACATACTTACATTTCCCCTATTGAATCTTATGAATTTTCCCCCTTATTTTTGTCACACTTTCCACTTTTCTTTGCTAGGGTTTTGGGGTTAAACCATACTTAACCAAAAATGGTTTATGGATTTGTAATATCATAGATAAAGCATTATACCAACTTGTCCTTACATAATCCAAAACTTGAAACTTGATTTCTAGCTCAATAGCTAGATCAATCAGACTCTCGACAATGTTCATAGGTGGTTCTTTCTTTGATGGTTCCTTTGCCACTTTCACCTCTTTCTATATACCCTCCAAGTGTGGTATCAACATTGTCTAAAATGAAATCAATTTCCCCTTATTCTACCATAATTAGCCATAAGCTTGGCTAATCTCCCTTAGGCATGTGTTAACCTACTAAAGTGAAAAGAGTTGGAACTTGCATCCATCCTTAGTGATTGTCTTGTTGACTTGAAATCGATCTGTAGCTTCTGAATAAGATGCTGATTCTCATTTGTAAAGAATTTAGTATTAGATAGTTGCTTGTAGAAAGAGAGAACATTTTGTATTACTTCTTCTAAGTTTCTGACCAGATCAGAAAGTGCAACCTACTTCTTGGTAATATTTGCTTCAATTTTCTCAAGTACCTTGGTCTCAAATTTTCTCTCTAATCTTTGCAAGAGTTTTTCATTTGAATTTATGTCATCTCTGTTCACCTTTTGAAAAATATGAACCAATTGTTCCAATATACATGTTTTCTCATTTAGGTCTTCAAATTCAAATGCATCAACAAAGATTTCTCTAATCTCATGTAATAACTTCTTTTGTTAATGTTCACTTTTCAATTATTCTTGCTTCCTCTTCATGTTCAATAAGTCCTACAAGATTAACATTTGTTCATAAGATAAGTTATCAGTATCCCATTTTGGAATAACTATAACTTCATAAAGTGTAAGTTCAGAGCTCTTATCCTTCCTCTTCTTATATGATTTCTTCTTCATTGGCTCTATTGAGCCGCTACTCAGTTTATATTGATCTTTCAAAATACTAGTATCATCAATAATTGATACTATCTCCTTCTAAGTATTGAGTATCTGCTCGACACATTTATCATCTCTCTTAGCTTCAATAGATACTAGAGAAGAAATATTAGGTAATTGTACCAATGCTTGTATTTCCTCTTCCTCCTTAGGCTCGTATTTATCCTTTGTCTCAAAAGTCTTGGTCTCCTTGGTGACTTCTTCAAGTGATTTAGAGATATCTAGTGCACACTTATCTGCTTGTTCTTCTTTGTTTTTATCTCCCTCTACATTGTCTTCAAGGTTTTCCTCTGTAGGTGAATCTGGAATTAAGAGTGCCTCATTTCCCGATTCCTCGGCATTCAAACCTTGTGTTACCTTATCAATGGTCAAATCTTCAATCGGTTCTTCCTCAACTTTATCTTTCTCCTCATCATCAACATTTTCCTTCAACTTTTCCTTATTCATGTTAATCATTTCAGCTTCAATATCATCATGTGTCTAATCCTTAGTATTATTTAGTTCATTGATGTCTTCTTTGCTGTCAAGCTCAATTTTCTTAGATGTTACCTCATCTGTATTCTTGTCAACTATTAATCCAAAGATGATCTTCCATATCCTTTGTGTTTGTTGCACAAAATTTTCTATATCATTCTTCAGTATGGAATAGGCTCGCAATTTAGGAACGAATCTATTCTTATGTTGATCCATAAATTTTTCTTTCTGATTCTTTGTTAACTCTGGCACAATTTGAGCTAATGCTCCATCTCTGATTTGCCTCTCTATCATCATGGCATGCTATCAATCATCAATTTTGTTTTCTAGGTCATCAAGAACTAGGTTCCCAATCTCCAAAGGTGTCATATTATATGTTACTAACATATCTATTATAGCTTCTTCTATTTTAGCCTTATCACATTTGATTAATTTCTCAAACTTAATAAAATTAAAATCTCACAAACCTGCTGAATTTCAGATGTTATGATAGATTTCATCAACATTGGTAGGGTGCTTGTGCTTTGCAACTTTGAACTTGTTGATATCCTCAGTTTTTGTCAACTCTTCATCTTCTTCATCTTTACCCATAACATATTTTCTTCTTGGTTTCCTCTTTGGCTAACTTGGTTTAGATTTTATTTGTACTTGTTTTCTCTTTCTTGAACTTACCCCTTCAGTATCCTTTACCAATTTCTTCTTTGGTGGCTTGGTAGATATAGTAACTATTGATGCTCTAGTTCTCGGTTGAGATGTGGTAGGAGGAATAGATTTTTGCTGCAAACTCCTCTTCTTGGCTTGCACGAAAACCATCACTTTCTTTCCCTTTGGTTCAACTTCCACATCATAATACGTACCAAATATCCCAGCTTGTCTATCAATGACCTCTACAAGAAGAGTTGTGATAGTTTCAAATGTTTCATCTATGTTTACTTCATAGGGTAATCACCTTAGCCATGCTACCCTTGGTAATACAACTTGCACATAGGTGTTATCAGTATCAACTATAAATCAAACATCATTATAATATTTCTCCACTAGTGATACCGGGATTCTTCTCCTTAGTCTCATCTTTTTCTTAAACTCCACAAAATAATTTCCCATAACAGTATCAAAATTTTCTCCTAATTATTGAATGAATTCGTTTATCTAAACTGTTTTCGGTCTGTCTTGACTCCATACAACATTTCCAATAGTATGAAAAGTGTTTTGTACATAAAACAATATACAAGTAAGGAACCAAACTTACACATAGATTTCTTTTCCTTCCTTCTAGCTGATAGGTTCTCAGCAAGTTGAGTCATCTGTGACTTGACAAGATCATAGGTATGATCCTTCTTTACTATTTTCCATGCCTGATCAACTATAAAACATGGGATACTATCTTCTCTACTTTATTGATAGAATTTATGTACTATGAATCTGACTCTAAAGTCAATTTATTGATTGGTGATCGTATAAATTTTCATCCCTCATTTGTTCCACTCGGCCAAAGTGAACTTTTTAATATCTTCCTTTTTTATGAAAATGCATTTTGTGCTTCCCTTGCACAATGGGATAACCTGTAACTCAGTGAATAATTTCTTTGGTAATCTTTACAAGTACATTTTCCAACCATAAAAACATGTCATGTGTTCTTCTCAACATAATCCTGATCCATTCGACCTTAAATTCACGGGGGAAGTTTAGGGCATGACGTAACCCTTTCTCAGAAATATGCTGATGATGAGCCTTTAGAACTCTGCTTACACATAGTTTTTCATAAGCTTTCCTCAATTCAAAGTCTCCAACTTCTCCAACTTTGCACATATAACATGCACACACATCATGGATCATAAGTACCTTTGGTGGAATTTATGATAGGGCTCCCATAAGATCTCCCTTTATTGTAGTTTCAGGAATGACTCAAAAGTTTGGCAGTGCACCCACATCGTAAGTGACCAACTGAACATTCATCACTACCTTGTCTTGTCCTTTTACTCTAACTGGTGAACTGGCTGACATTTCTGCAAGTTAGGGTTCACAAAATAGGTTTTGTGTAACTCGACAACAATTGGTCTTCAAATTTATCAATACTAGCCGACAATGTATAGGTGTAATCTTTTCAAACTCAGCTTGAATCACTCTCGAATCACCTTAGACTACTCTAAAAATTCTAAATCACTATTTGAAATGAAGAATGAGTGTCTAAATTGATTATATCCCCTCAAACGGTCAAATTAGGGCTTCATTAAATTCTTCATGCAGTGGTAGGTGGATAAAAAATATTCTTGGTCTATGATTATTTTGCTCGGTATCACACGCCACTCAATCAGAACAGTGACTCGATCACTACTGACGCTCAGTTGACATATCAACTCAATCAGTATGGCATCTTAGCATGTGTTGATACTGATTATCGACATCAAATATTCCTTATATTTCATTTTCTCAGTTCTTGCCTCAAATCTATCCTAATACATCTAAACTTATGCAGGTATGAACTTTAATACATGTTATGTTAGGAACTAGTGTAAAATATGGCATTTGAGAAAATAGTTCCTTACATACCTTTCTGCTTAATTTGAAGTAGTGTGATCACCTAATCCACTAGATTGGGTGATCTTGGCTTCACTTGATCAACTATTTCTTTCTTCTTCTTTCTTTCTCCATGTCAGATTCATCTGAGTCCTTATTTGTTCAATAGTAGGTGTCGGGGCTCTAGTCTTGCAATCTCTCTTGGTATGACCAATCTTGTGACAACTATAGTAGACCATACTTCCATTCATCCAACTCTTGGATTTACCTCTAAAATGTGTACTTATACAATTTTATGCAACATGACCATATTCATTGCAATAACGACAACTATGCTTGTAATTATAATCCCAATTGAATGTGTTACCTTTCCTCGGTGTATTTCCTTGTTTCATGGATGTCCATTTGGATTTTGTACTAGATCTAAAATCTTGGGTTCTATGATCAAATTTCTGACAATTGTAGCAGTGTCCTTGGAATCTAGGTGAAGTAGGTGTATTTCTAGTCTTTGAACTACATTCATGTGCCTGATGTCCATGCTTCTTACAGTTAAAACAATATCCATTGAATTTAGGCTTAGATTTTGACTTACTATACTTGCTTCAGCATATGTTTTCTATGTAACTTTGTTTCCCACAATGATAACATGTAGCCTTGATGTTCTTTGGCTTTGCATTCCTTAGTTCTCCACTCTTTGATTATTCTCCTTCTTCAATGGAAGACTGGTGCTCGGTATGTCCAAGTCCAGATGTGTCACTATTCCTTCTTGGTGATCTCATAAGTTCCTCAAAGTATCTCAATGCTTCATTTGGTTTGTTCATCCTCTCAATAAGTTCTCTTTCAGATATCAACTCATTTTTCAGTTGATTGTTCTTAGATCATAGATAAGTGATTTCAATTTATTTTCTATTTATCTCTTGATTTGCAAATAAAAGTTGGTTGACCATGTCCAACTGACTGTTTGTGGGATTATGCACATCACTAGTCCTATCATCAGGTCTGGTAGCCATATGTCTTTTGTCTTCTTCTAACATTGTCTTATCTTCCTCGGCTTTCTTTTTCTGATCAATCCCCTCACATAGTGTTATTGATTGAGTTTCTTGTTCTATCTTCAAACTTTCTACTTGTTCTTTCAGTGTGTTGTTCTTCTCCAATAGATATGCAATTTTTGTATTACTTTATTTTGAATCAACATTGTCAAATATACCTTCAATGTCTTCTTCCTTATATTGAGTATCTTTCATCTGAGTTGCCAAATCCTTTCTAGCTTTTAAGGATTTCCTTAATTCTTCTCTAGCTATCTCAAGCTACTACAGTGCTAGCTGAATATCAATATTTTGATTCTCAATGACCTTTTCCAACTTATAAGCCTCCATTTCCAAGATCTTAACTCTCAATTTGTTAGACTTATTTTAAGAGAACAAAGCTCTGATACCAATTTTTGGAAGTATAATATGGGAAAGAAATAACTGAGAAGGGGAGGTGAATCAAATCTATAAAACTTCTACCAATTCTTAACAAACTGATTCAACCATGTATTCATAAACATAAACTGAAATGTTGTAAAGATCTAACATCTAATCATGAACACATAACACAAAGATTTTGGTAACCCAGAAACCCTTGAAGGTAAAATTGGGGTGGGGATGACACCCACAAATCTTCACTAATGTAGTAATAAAGTGTGTCTATTAGGGCTACAAATTGTTGATCACTTTTGATGATCTACCCTATGAGGGGTCTGCCATGTTAAGAGATTTTAGACTTATATAGTCTACCTTGTTAAATGATTTAAACTTACAACAAAGTAAGAACTCAGTTAAGAGATTTACAAAGGCCTGTTAGGACCACTCTGTTAAGAGATTTACCTTGATTCACTTGTTAGAATGTATCAGTACATAATCCTTTAGTTTTCACTATAAATGCTGATAACGAATCTCCTCTTTCCAACTCTTAAATGATCTCTCAATCTGATTTATCTATGTTCTTCTCTTCACTGCTCTGCTCGGTCACTCTGTCTGGTTAATGCTTTAGATATGCAAAGTATGAATATAATTCTAATATTTTCTCTTCACATATGCATCCAAATATACATGCTTACACACACCTCTCTAGATTAGGATTTGAAGCATCCCACAAATAGACCATTCAAATAAAGATCAACGATCTAGATCCTTCATCTTTTGTTGCTTAGGAATCTCTATTTTTGACTAGTTGCATGGCTTGCATAGGGATCCATGATAATAAAAATAACGCGTAACTAATGCATTAAATATTAGTGCATGAACATTAAATGCTCCATAGAAGTCATCCAAAATGGTTTACCCTAGTTTTTGAGCCATTCCAAACACATATACAATATCTTTTTTACTTAGCATAACCAAACACTAGTGGTCGACATAACTATATGTTGTCACTCGTCACTAACTCTTCTATGAAACTTAGCAATCATTCTGCTTGACATCCATTGAGTACTTAGTGACCACTGACTTGATCACCAGTAACTACTGCTTGGTCTTGGCCTTAGAGGGATGTCTCGGTCGCACTGATGACCGACCAACCTGCCTTGAATATGACTAAATGTATGACACTAATAGACAACAAAAATTAGAGATCAACGCTTAATACTCCATATCATCAGCCTACCCCTTCGGTGGATGTACATAGTGAATATTCTATTTCATGTCATCGTATAATTGAATTTTGATGTATATTAGTTATTGATCTTTATACTTTTATTTTATCAGCTCAAGCTACAGAAGGGTCTAGATAGGAGGACTAGCAAGTGCACTCAGAAGACTACAGTATCCACAACATCTCCATCGACACAAAATTTGAAGACAACCTATGATTTTTTCTTCCCCTTGCGGGAAATGATGAGATTAGGGATATATTATTAGTAATAAGTGAGAGGGGGGGGGGGTGAACCAGTGGCCTCAAAAATTAATCCTTAAATCAACCCCTAAAACTTATAACCACAAATTATGTCTCAAGTTATCTTCTATCCTACAAGATGAATGCCTTAAAATACTTATATCAATTTTCTACTTGTCAAATTGCTTTGTAAATCTCTGTTCTTTATGATTACCGATAAGTAGTCAACTATTTACCGAAACACAGTAAATATGCAGAGTATACCGATAAATCCAGAATTACATATGTGAAATGTAAAATAGTAAAGTAATGAAACATAAACACATAGCACATGGATTTTTAACATGGAAACCCTGTTAGTGGAAAAACCATTGGGACTGGTACCCCAAATTTTCACTCTTTTGAAGTGAGCTCTATTAGGAGCCAACCTTGTTAAAGTTTACAAACACACTATTAGATGTGACCTTGTTAGAGGATTTAAAAGATAGTTTTTCACCTAGTATCTGGCATCTAATGCTACCATCCTTGATCAAACACTCACTTGGCTTTTCAATAGGTATCGAGCATATCCAATGCTACTTTCATGATCAAACTTTTTGATACTCCTTGGGATGTATCTCAATTGTAAAAGACTATGTCCTGACCGGTTAAGAGACTTGAAGCTCCAATGGTTAAACTAAAAAACTGATGATCTATTCATGCATACAACTCAATTATAGATTTTCAGATCTATTGTAAGGTTATTACCTCTTTGATCAATATAATCAATTCTATACCTTTGCTCCACACTGTTCTACTCTGTGATATTGTCTCACTATTCATCAGTGTCTACAAAATCTAGCTATGTCTTTAGCTTATTGATCAGGACTGAATGAAGACTTTCTTCTCCTTCAGATTTTCTTTAGCATCTTTCCTCTTCTCTTTTTCACCCCACATATTCCCTTTTTCGTAATGAATTGGGTTTGTCTCTTTATAGACATTTTTTACCTTTTCTTGACTTTCTTGATTCTTAGCATGATCCAAAATTCTCACCAATAGATTTTAAAGCAAACTCTAGTTATATCTCAAAGAGATCTTCTTGCCAACTAGGAAAATCAGCTTTAAATCAATTACCTATTTTCGGCTTTATCTGGATGATTAAAACAATGATAAGTATCCATTTTCTATTTATAGCTTCTTAACAACTAAGCATTTTGTCATTTTTGAATTCTCTATTCTGTCAGTCAACACTTTAGTTAGTCATCAGTGATAACTAACTATTCCATCGGTGTGACTTTAGTTGTCATCAGGATCTCCGTCCTTGTCTTTTTCATCGGGCAACACTGAAATTTTGTCTGTCGGGTTACACTATGTTTTTCTCATCAAGCAACACTATAACTGTGATCATCGGTAATGTTGTGCATTTGCTCATTGGGTAACACTATGATTTTTCTCTTCTACTTTGTCCATCGGCATACACTCCATCAGTGTATATAGTCACTTGGTGAATACTTGACTTATATGCATTACTGATAGCATAGCCTTGATTCATCAGTTCTTTGAAGTCTTTGACAATATATCCATGATCACATAGAATATATCAAGTTGACATGAATGACAATATAATACATTAAATGATTTAATGCCTTGCATGATCATCAACTTAACATCTTCAAACATTCAATCAGTTACATGTAATCATATACATTGTATGCCTATATGGCATTAGTGGACAAATTTTTTAAATATTGTATTGTAGACGTCCAAAAATATTAATATTATTATTAATATTAAATTCCCTTTTATTCATCTAACTATTTAATTTAATCAATTAAATAGTTTCATTGCTAGTATTTATCAATAATCTAAATACTATTCTAATGTATTTTATTTAAATACATTTGTCTAACAAAAATCCCCTTTTTAATAAATTTATATTTATTAAATTCCTCCATATCCCTAATTCTTCTAAACTATGATTTATTCAAATCTAATTTGAAATATAATCTAAACCCTAGCTATAAACCTATTAACCCAACCTAAAGACCTACCCTATTCCTACTCTACTCCCATCACCTCACTTCCTAAGCATATTTCCCTACCTAATTGTCCTCTGATCATTCTTAAAAGGGTGATTCGTAACCTTTTTAAGGCTAGTGGAATGCTCACCCACATGTGAGAATTCTCTCCAAAATGGCCACCCATTCCTCTTTAAGGCTATTTACTCCTTTGTCCCCCCACTTGGAAATCTTGAGCCACTCAAACATTTAATGTTGTGTTTGATTCCAAAATATCCATCCCTTCCAATCCCATGTGTCCAAAATGGTCACCCATTGCTCTTCAATATTCTTACATATTTTTTCCCCACTTGAAAATCTTGAGCCACTCAAACATTTAATGCTATGTTTGACTCCGAATTAACCATCTCTCAAGCCTATGTGTCCCTTATGTGGCTCTTATGTGGATGCCACATATGTGCCACCTCATTCAAGCCCTTCTCTTCTCTCCTAAAAATCTATAAATAGAGGTCTTCTCCTCTTGTATTGGCATCTCTCATTTTGCATTGTTATTATGCTAACATAGCTCTAGATTTTCATAGTTGTTTTCATGCTCATAGTTTCTTCTTTAATTCACTTAGAAATCACACGCTAGGATAATCTTGGTGAATAAATTATAGTTCCTTCTTGCATTTGCATATCATTTCTAGTTTAATCTATCATCTTGAAGAATATTTGAGACTATTTCTTCATACTAGCTCTTGAATCTCTCTTCTTGCCCATTAATCTTGCATTGCATTGGGGTTTTGTTCCATTTGTGTTTGTGAGAGCACACCTACATATATTTATCAAGAGAAAATCCAACAAGTAATAGGGTACAATAATTTTTTAGCTCAATATGATGTTAATTGGAGTTTCATTATTGTCTCTTGTTCTTTCATGGTTCTTTAAATGATTTTATGTGCTAACACACTAATGTTTCATGTTTGAACTTGTTTATAACATTTTTTGAAGTCTGAGATTTCCTTGTATACATTTTGGCATGCCCGGTGGGACCCACATCCCTAAAAGTTATCAAAATTTCCTTCATTCTTCTCAAAAACATGTTCAGATTCATGGATAGGCGTCTCCACTTCTACAAAGGTGGCTCCGACAGACAGGCGGCTCTGCATGTACACGGGCGGCTCTACCTGCAAACAGAGACAATGTCATGAAAACATCCATAACTTTCACATACGAGCTCTAATTTTGACGATTTAAAAAATGCTGGAAAGATGAATCAGAGAAATTTTTAGATTTTTAAGCTATTAATTCATATTCTACTTAAACTATTTGGTGCACATGCTCAAAGTTACTCTTTTATTTTCAATTTCATAAGTTCATATCTTATGCTAATGAAATCATTTTTTTTAGTGAATTCTTTGTGCAGATCACCTTTTATCATTTGTCAAAGATTTGGAAAAGCTCCAACTACTAATAGTTAGACTTGCAGGACGTTTCTCAAAGAATTTTTAAAAACCCTAGACTACTCACTTTGTGTCTTGCAGGTTGCCTAGGAGATACGGACAAACTCAGTGTTTTCCTTAGTTTTATTTTCTTAGGAACATTAATAAAAGGGTTCACTTGTAGTGTCTTGGTAAGTGATAGGGGAGTATGCTCTTATCTTTTATTAGACAATTAGAAACCTAGACTCATTTGACATTTCACTTAGAAAGAAACCTTGGGAAAGAAAAATGTGCTTTGAGTGTTTGGGAGAAAATGACATTGGGTAGGAGAGTATGCTCTTTTCCCCTTGTGGGAAAATTAGAAATCTAGACCCCTCTCATTGCCAATCCATGTTTTTCAAATTAATCCTTTAATTGGGCCTGCCAGTTGAGGGAAAAATCTCCTGGGAATGACCAACGTGAGAACAAGGTGTAAGCCACACCACTCCAACTCATGTTAATAAAATTTACTCTTGGGGGTTAAATCCTCGGGAGTTGATTGGCATTTGAGCTTATACTCATCTCTCATCTAACTTAAGCGTGGCCTCGCGGTCTCAATAATGTTTACGTGACCACTTTTGTCAAGACACTCTATGGGGCTATATGCTTGAATCGTGCTTGCATGGACATAGAGGATACAATCGAACATAGACCCTTACTAAAAACTCTAAGCATAGAAGCTACCCAATTCACCTTCAAACGGTGATTTATTATAGTGCAGGGGGAGGGAAGAATCAGCCCCTAAGATTTCCATCATATGTGTCCCAAGGTATTGTGTTGTGAAAGATATCTTTGCAGCACGACAAAAATACGTGGAAAAGGGAAAAAACATGGGTGCCCTTCTGGGGGTGACATTGTTGTGTGAGCTGAAGGACTACCAAGAAATGGGCCTATAATATTTCATGCAAAGCCAATTCCTTAGGTAGACTTGTGCTTGAAGTGTTTGAAGAACATTAACAAATCCAAAACATGAACATAATACCCAATAAATGAAATTTGTCACTTGCTTGTATCCTTCAAGGTTGCTTTGTCCCTTTTCAGATTGTTTTCAAGACACATACCTGTTATTTTCTGATTTGAATGTTATGAAACTAGTTCTTGCCATGGAACAAATCTATTAAAAATTAGACAGAGATCAAACTTTTTCCAAATCATCGAAACACCATCCTTTTGCAAACTACTGCAGGCTTCAATCTTCAAAATTTGGTCTTTTGTGAGATATGTCTTGAAACCTCCAAATTTCTCATCCAAAATAACATCTATTTATAGGACATAACCGATTCCAAGAAGCATAAGAAGGTGAAAACTCCATTGCCTCTCATATATAGAGAACAAAAGAATACAACCAAAGAGGCTACCAAGTACCAACACATAATTGATTTCATCAAGCAAGAAACTTATAAACAAGAATAATTCGAAAAAGTGATATACAACAACAAGGTTTCTCGCTTCATGGGAAAATATCATCTAAACACTTCTTTCATCGGATTTGAACAATATGAATAGCTGGTCTCCCACCAAAAATACACACTCTTCCTCTTCTTAAGCTCACTTAGCTTGCATTTCTAGGACCTCCCTTAGGTTGTCATCTTTAGAAGCACATCACACACTCATCCTAGCATAATCAGGCATAATCCAATCCAATCCTAGTCAACCTAGCATCATCCTAATCATCATCCAAGGCATCTTAATCACATACTTCACTTGGTATTGCATCCCCTTTTGATTTTCTTAGAACCTACATCTTAATCAAACCCCATCCTTGATTATCCTTAAACTAAGCATTGTTTAGGATAACTCCCTTTGCCTTTGCAACTTCATAAACTTGATCAAAAGGTTGGTTTGCATTGACAGAGAATCCCGTTCACTAAAGACCACAAGTATTTCTTAGGTAGACAATCACATCCACTAGATCTTACACTAGGGAAAGCAACCCTTAATCCTTGCATACATCAAGAATCCTAAGTCCTTAGGAGCATATTCATCATCCTAGATGAATCCTAATCCTAGCACCATCATTCTTATCTTCCTAGGCACATCCTTGCATTACATCTTGCATCTCATATTCCCTTAAGGTAGTCATTTCATGCCACCTATTACACAATCCACTAAGAAGAGGAAGAACATGGAACCTAATCTTGCTGCTAGTTCATCTAATCCTACAATTGACATCACTAATGCCATGGTTACCTATGTGCCTCAGCCCAGCAAACAAATTGAGAACATTTGGGTAGATACTAATGAGACTCCCACCATGAGTACTATAGAGATATTTATCAATCACCTAGGATATGTCCACATGGTGAACTCCATGAGTGGACGTAATAACAATTATGTACTCTTGGACATTCAGCAACAAGGACTTCAACTCCCACCTTTGATTATACCCACACTTGTCACATGACCCATGGAACTTCCAGGGGAACGTCCTCATCCCACTAGAAACAAAGTTTTTGATCCACTTCAGCGAGCCCTATAGGTGGGAACTCTTATCGCACAAGTAGTCCAACCTTCCATCCCACCCTCCATCATGCACATGACATCTTCATCTACCTCAAGAACCCCACCTCTTGATCCAACATCAGTAGCACAAAATATACCCCCTATCACTATGCAAGCACCTCCTCAGTTCACATCCGGTCCACTTTTACAAACATTCCAAAGATTTGTAGCACAATTTCCACCACCACCACTAGTCAGGACTCAACAAACCACCATTCCACCTATCCACACTCAGCCCATTCAAAATATGCCACCTAGTTCGCAGCATCAAAGCACCCAAATCTCCATGCATGTTCCACCTTTTTCTTCCACTACGTACTCACAGCAGCAAACACACTTCACCACAAGCATGCCACCTACCGCCGCTTATAACCAACCCTTATTTTCACAAGGGTCCACCTTCCCTGCTCTACTAGCATCACAATGGCAATGTATGCCAGCAGTTCTACCTCAAATGCAATTTAACCCAAATCCTCCCATGTCACAAACATCTACCAATCCCTTCACCATACCCTAAATTCCCATCCAACCTATCCAACAAAAACAACCAATCTAACCACAACAACAAGAAATCCAACAACAACAAGAAATCCAACAACAACAACAAATCCAGCAACCATAACAACCGATCCAACTGCAACAACAACCAATCCAACAACAACATCAACAACCAATCCCACAACAACCAATCCAACTTGCAACAACAATCTATCCTGCAACCATCCCAACAACAATAACCGCAGTAGCAAATTACCAACCCATTCACATCTCAAGCTCAAAGAAACCCCTTCGTAGCTACACAACCCATCATCCAAACTACCCAACAGCCATAACCATAAACGCAGGGGCAAATCCTTTCATGGCACAATTACTACAATAGTTTGCTAATCCTTTCATCCAACCCATGCAACAACAACAAAATCATTATGTCAACTACGTAGGCATGCCATCTTCTGTTACATCACAAACCATTCCACCTCCACATCAATTTAGTGTTCCTAGTAACATCAATTACTTCGCTAAAACCAATGGGGGTATTCCACTGTAGAACTCTTATCCTCCACCCTATGAAGGTGTGAAATAGGCTCAACCCACTTATCCAACACCTCAGCAAATACAAGCATACTTCCAGCAATTGCAACAACCCTATCAAGTGCTGCCACCTCCTCCACTGCAATATTCCCCTCTGCCGTAGCTTCCACCATAATAGCCCCTATACATTGACCAAAAATCATCATATCAAACACCACAATATCCCCCACAAAATCCCCCATATTCACCATTTGATCCATATCAGATCCAGGGAACCAATGCCATCACAATTAATAATCCTCCCCCACAAATCAATCATGAATGGGAGGAAATGAAGAATACTCTCAATGAGCTAAAAGAAGGGATTGAGGCTAAAAAATTCAAGTTTGAAGAAGTGTGCCTTTACTTGTTTGATCGATCTATCACTGCAATACCCTTCCCTAAGCACTTTGAGATGCCCAAGTTGTACAAATATCAAGGGAAGGGCGATCCAGTGAGCCACGTGAAAGAATTCTACATGGCATGTCAAGAAGTGGCCTATAGAGATAATTTCCTCATGAGACTATTTCCCAAGAGCCTAGGAGGAATCGCTCTTGAGTGGTTCTACAAAATCCCCTATGACATAGTCTCTACTTTGGCTGAACTATTTAAAAAGTTTGTGGCCCAATATGCACATAACATCACAAATGAACTCTCACTCCTTGACCTATGCATTTCCAAACAAAAGGGAGGAGAGAGCCTGGCCGATTACCTTTAGCGCTGGCAAGGGCTTACTACAAGGTTGTCCTATCAACCCCTAAGAAACATCTTATCAAAATCTTCATTAACAACCTTCATCCTAATCTTGCTTATTACATGCACATCAATTGTATACAAACTTATCAAGACATCTGAATAAAAGGCATAGATCTTGAACAAGGTCTCATAGAAGATAGTTCCATCAAGCACTATAAGGAATCCCAACCTAAAAAACATAATAATGATCGATCATGATACTAGAACAAAAACAAGAACGCAGTAAATGACGGAGCCACTAACACCAAACATGTTTAGGTTGTGGTAGCCAGTCCCAATGCACCTACCCAAACTTATCAGCAAGCACTGTGAGTATACCCACAATCTCCAGCCATGTACCAACAACCCACTCCCGCATATCCCCAACTAACTTACCAACATAACATGCGCCCTTAAGGTGCGATTATCTATCCCTCTCCAGGGACATCGTATAAACCCAACTACCAAGGTCATGTGAATGAAACAAATTCTATATCAGTCCCACATGGACAAAAAAGGCCTTGCACTTAGAATTTTCCACAATTCACATTTACCCCCTTGGGAGAACCCATGATGTCATCTTCCACAAAATGGTCCAAGCCAATCAATTTGTGTACCGAAAAACATAGCCATTTGATGACTCAATACCTAAGCTTTCCTGGTATAAAGACATTGAGTACTGTGATTACCATCATGTTAAGGGACACACCACCCTCAAATGCATGAAGCTAAAACATTACATCTAGGATCTCTTTGACCACAAAGAGATCGAAGTGGACTCTCATGCCCAACCATCGCTAAATGTGGTACTTAAAATTTATCAAAATGCATTTCCTGAACACACCTCAGGTAAAGACCCAGGCAATCCTACTCAATCCTCCAACCAGGGGAAGGGTAAGTAGGGAGAAAATGCCAATAGAAAAGATTATACAAATGCATATATCAACTATGATAATCTCATCGACTGCATATCCCAAGTCCAGTCCTCAATCAATGTCATCCATATCAAGGGTATCAATAATCAATGCGCAGTCACCACTCGTTGAGGCAGAATAACAGTTGTAGGTGTAAGTACCACTCCTTCTACTAGTACCCAGTACAACATTTTGGAACATTGAGGGAATACTCCTGCCCAAATTTCCATCATGGATCTCCTCCGCACCTCACCTACCTATCAAGAGATCCTTAATAAAGTCTTACAATAATCTTGTGTTCCTAGCGACATCAACCTCACTGAATTCCAGAACCTTGTCGACCACTTGTCTGCATCTTGTGGGGTCTCCTTTAAACTAATAGACATACCCTCATAAGAACCTGATCATAATCTCCTACTCCATATTGTTGTCATGGTTAAAGATTTTTCCATCAAGTGGGTCATGATAGATAATGGTTTGACCCTAAATCTGTGTACTCTAAAATTCATAAAATAGTTGGTTTGTACTGAAGCTGATATAACAAATGATGTCATCACAATCAAAGCATATGAAAATCTAGAACACACTTTTGAAGGCACCATTTCATTACCCATCAAAGTGGGCCTTGTTATCCAGGACATAGTAAGTCATGTTGTTGATCTTGACCTTCCCTTCAACATCCTCCTTGGACACCCATGGATTCGTTCTATACAATCCATTCCCTCCACCAACCATCAGTACATCAAATTCCCATATAGTGGCACTGAGATCACCATTTGCGCAAATCCCAAGCCCTTTGCATACTACAATGCGTTGGAAACCTCCTTTCCACATTCCAATCACTGTCCCAGGATTGATATTGGAACCTCTATCTCCAGTTCATCTCAAATCCATTCAGACCTAGAAACAATCCTCTCTTCCACCCTTTCCATGGTTAAGATCAACAACAAAGGTTGTGGCGAGTACATTTTATCTAATGCCTTCATAGTTGGAGCACTGCCGATTGATCTGCACACTCAAGGTCGCCAACCTAATCCAAACAAGACAGAACCAAAAACAACCAAGCCGCTATAATTGGGTCCTACCACTTTTATCTCAAATGATATTTTGAATAGCCACGAAATGACACCAAACATCAACCAGTGGCTCTATAAGGATCCACCACCCAGGGACACAAGTCACCTCAATTACTTCAAAGGTAAGTACCCGACAACTCACAAGCTAGTGACATTAAAATGGAACTACCAAGGAGGTGGCCTCGGATATGAAGAGCAAGGAATGAAAGATCCTATTGTACCTACCTGATGAGAAAAGAACCTAGGCCTTGGCATTGATTCTGACACAAATGGGAGCACTAGCGAGAACATCTATGCCTCTTCTCCTTCCCTAGGCAAAATCACCGACATCAAAGATGTCCCAGAAGAGAAAGTTGTGAGAGCCTATGATGATGTCTTTGACGATGAAACCTTCCTGGTTAATTTTTTCCTATGCTAACTCTCCATTCTCTTCATTGACCTTCCCCTCCACCATCCTGAAATCATACACTAGGACCAACCAAGTGTCGCACACGTTGACGAGTTCCAAAGTGAGGACGCTCTCCTCAGATTCATGGGAGAATTTGAACAAAGCAATGACTGGGGGAAAAATTCATCACATGTCTACAAGCTGGATCCAAAGGCATACTTTGGGGAAGAGGAGAATTTCAGCCGCAAAAATGAAGAAGAAAAAAAAAATAAAAAAGAGAAAAATTGATCCCCTAGCAAAAACCCCTCTGGGGTGCTATCTGATCACAAAAGAGTAAAAAAAAGGGTGTATCCGTTAGTAAAAACCTCTCTGAGGCACTAGAGGATGATGGTTCTCCTCTTCCTCTAATCCATGAATACAGGCCTCAAAAATCATTGATTCTCATCAAAGAAATAAAACTTGTCAACCTAGGCACCAAAGAGAATCCCGCCATCACATACATAGAAGCATCTCTGACTGAAGTAGAAGAAACTAATCTTGTCACTTTATTAAAGGAATCCATCAATAAGTTTGCATGGTCTTACTCCCACATGTTGGGATTAGACCCCTACTTGGTGGTTCACCATCTAGCAGTGGACCCAAACATCAAACCTGTCAAACAAAAGCTCAGAAAGATGCACCCTAAAGTGGCACTAGTCAAAGAAGAGCTAGAGAAGTTACTCCAAGCCAAGATCATCTGCACCATTGACTACACTGACTATATTTCTAACATGGTGCCAGTGTCTAAACCTAATAAATCAATCGGGATATGTATAGACTTTTGAGATCTCAACAAGGCATGTCCCAAGGACGATTTCACACTGCCAAACATAGATATGATAGTAGATCTCACAGTATGACATGAGATGTTGTCACTCATGGATGGATTTTATGGATATAATCATATCTGTATTGTTGAAGAAGATCAGCACAAGACAACATTCACAACCACCTGGGGCACCTTCTGCTATAATATGATGTCATTTGGCTTGAAGAACAATGGGGCAACCTATTACAGGGCCATGACTGTCATTTTTCATGACATGATTCACAAGATTCTTGAAGACTATGTAGATGATATCATGGAAAAATTAGTAAAAAGGGAAGATCACCTAGATGTTTTGGAATGCGTCTTTGATAGGATTGGACACTACTGCCTAATGCTCAACCCTAAGAAGTGTGTCTTTGGGGTCACATTAGGAAAACTTCTTGGGTTCATTGTTTCTAGGTGAGGAATTGAAATAGATCCAAAGAAGCTACAAGCTATAATAGAGATGCCTCCACTAAAAACACTCTAACAATTGTTCAACCTCCAAGGAAAGTTACAATCTGTGCATTGTTTTATCTCTTAGTTAGAAAACAAGTGCCAACTATTTGCTCATCTTGATGTAGAGTGCACTACAAGAAGACCTTAATGGACCCTAGCTCTTTGATACCTCTTCACACTCCAAACTGGATCAATCAAACTACACACAAGTCTTCTTAGGGTGTCTCCTAACTTTTCCAAGGGGTCAATAAGCTTTCCTTTTTATCTCTTGGTTCTTCAAATCAAACTATGGAACAAAGCAATTTCTTCTTTAGGGACACTTTCCCTAAACCACACAATAGGTTTAAAACTTCACTAGTGGATTCAAAACTCTATCCTAAGGGATTGAAGACTCTTTATAGACCCTATAGACCAAGAATCCATCATTAGTTTTGGTCTTAAAGACCCAAGGTTAGTCAAACCCCAAATAGCCTAAGATTCCTTGTAGCCCTAACGAGTGGGTTTTTGAGACTTAACTCATTGTGATAGTGGGATCTAAAATATCTGATAGGTTTTATAGATACCCTTTATGGATTTTGTAAACCTCCAAAAGAATTAAAACCTCACTCCACTCCTGCACCCCTAGGCTCTCACAAAACACACAAACCTAATTAGCTAGTTTAGGCTTGGTTTGTTAGGCAAGTGATAGGATGTGGGTTCATGGATGAAATTTAGAGCTTTGTATGGATTCCCCTACCCCAACTTAGTCTAGAAACACCTTTGGTTCATTCCCCCAACTCAAATATTGCACATGCATGTGACTGTACTAATAGACTAGGCTAATTACATATGGATAATTAGCCTAGGGCTTGATATTAAAAAAGAAGGACGAAGAGTGAGAGCCTTAGCTTCTAGATTCCTAAAGTGCATGATCGTAGATAGCATTTTCCAAGTGGCCAAGGAGATCCACTAGATAAATCTCTTGCTAGGATCACATCTTTGAGACTGGCCCAGTAGAGCTTTGGTTTCTCAGACAGCAAGAATGTAAATTTGATAACTTTTTACAACTTAACAAAAAAACCTCAAATCAATTGGAAAGGTAAGAATACTCAAGGCATTACAAACTTTTGCAACTTGATCTACCAAATGAATCCGCACCAGGCTGTACCATATAGAAATGACTCAGAACACTCTTCTATTTCCTTGCTCAAATATCAAACTTCTTACACTCTGTGTTCTTACCTTTGTGGAGGGCATCCTCTTATCTAATAACATCATCCAAGAATTTTAGAAGCTTCAGAAGGTGGGTGAGGTCGGTTACAAAGATTTTTTCATATATCGAGCAACATTTTGCAAAAGTTTCTCATGCTACATTTTTCAAAAAGACAAATTTTTTGCAATAAATGACAGAGTTGCTAATTTGGGTAAAAGCCAACCTTACCAACCTCCCAAGTTGTGGGAGAGGTCCAACAAATGACTAGGACCTAACTAAGGACTTATAATTATAACTTCTAACTAGACACACAAGACAACAACTAACAAGATCTAACCATGGTTTCAGGAACCTAGGTTTATAACTTCACCTTAGGTCCTTCACCTTACATTAAAGACCCCAACAAACAAACACACACAAGGGTGATCTCATGGATGCAACTTATTATAAACAATAAAGAAATAAAAATGAGGATCTTAAGGAGGTTCTCTGCACCATACTCCCCATGACAAAAGGAACTCAAGTCTCTTGAGTTTTGGATTCTTCAAGTGGGTAACCTATCTTCAGAGTGTCTTCAAGATACATCCAAGTAGCATATTGAAATGGTTGGTGTTTCCATTTTTCCAAGTACTCATAGTAAGTACCCCTCCTAGTTTTCTTGTTCACTCTTTTGTCTAGAATGGTTTCAATCTTAGGAGGAGTTTCTTGTGGTATGTCCTTGAGTGCTTGGAGTGTAGGAGGTTCTGGAGTACCTGCAGTATCAGTAGAATTATCTTCTCCTTTATAAGCATAGATGTCTGCAACATTGAAAATAGGTGATAAGCCAATGTGGGATGGAACATCAATTCTATAGGCATTTTTTCCACACTTCTTCAGAATCTTGAAAGGACCAAGCTTTTTCATCATAAGCTTTGTGTATTTCACTTTAGGTAGTCTCTCCTTGTTGAGGTGGATCATCACTAAGTCTCCCACCTTGAATTGTAGATCTCTCCTCTTCTTGTCAGCATGGGCTTTATATTTCTTAGTGGTATGCTTCAGTTTGATCTACACCTGATCATGTATATTTTTCATCACCTCAGCAAAGTCTTCAGCCAGTGCACTTCTTTTGTCCATTTCTTTGATATCCCTGAGTTCCAATACTCATCTAGGGTGAGTACCATAGACAATCTGGAATGGAGTTAAACCAGTACTCCTATTGATAGAATCATTGAATGATAATTCTTCTTGTTCTATGATAGTGTCCCAAGTGACTCCATGTTCTTGTGTGAGACATCTCAGAAGGTTTCCAAGGGACCTATTGATGACTTCTATTTGACCATCAGACTATGGATGATATGCAGAAGACAAAGAGATATTTGTTCCTAGTTTCTTCCATAATGTCCTCCAAAAGTGACCTAAGAACTTAGGATCCCTATCTGATATGATGGAAAATGGGAGTCCATGGAGTCTTATAGCCTCTCTGAAGAAAAACCCTGCTATGTGAGATGCATCATGAGTTGTCCTACAAGGGATAAAGTGTGCCATTTTTGAAAATCTGTCAACTACAACATAAATGATATCAAAGCCTGATTTGGTCTTTGGAAGACCTAGGACAAAGTCCATACTTATTGAATCCCATAGTTGGCAAGGATGGGTAAAGGAGTGTACAATCCAGCATTGGAGGTGTGCCCTTTGGATTGTTGGCAAACTGAACAACTCTCCACAAAATTCTTAACATCTGTCTACAATTTTGGCCAGTGGTAGAATCTCCTTACTAGCTCCAAAGTTTTGTCTACTCCAAAGTGACCAACTAGGCTTCCATAGTAGTTCTCTTTGATAATGTTCACCCTCATAGATCCTTTTGGGACACAAAGAATTCCCTTTGAAAAGAAGATCATCTTATACAATAAACTCTGAGAAATCAGTATGATATCTGTCTATCATCTCAATGTAAATCTGATAAGCTTCTTTAAAATCTTCATCTGTAACATACATATCCTTCATGGCATGGACCCCAACACTCTCTAACTAGATGGATTGAGTGGTCAAATGTCTCCTACTGAGAGCGTCAACAACTTTGTTCACAACCCTTTTTTTATGCTTGATGGAAAATGTATAGGACTACAAGAACTCCATCCACTTCACATGTCTGTGATTAAGTTTCTCCTACTTCTTTAGAAAGCTAAGTGCATGATTATCAGTAAAAAAAAAACTCCTTGGGAAATAAATAGTTCCTCCATTTCCTAAGTGACTGAACCATTGCATACATTTCAAGATCATAAGTGAAGTATTTTTGCTTAGCTTCATTGAGCCTCTAACTGAAAAAGGCAACTGGTCTTCCTTCTTGTCTCAAGACCTCTCCAATGTCTTTTTTTCTTGTATCACATTCAACTGTGAATACCTTGTGAAAGTCTGGTAGGACTAGGATAGGTTTCTCTGCAATATTCTTCTTTAGCAACTCAAAGGACTCATTAGCTTCATTAGTCCATAAAAATATGCATTTTCTTCCACCTTTAATAGTGTTAATAATGGGAGCAGATATGCCACTAAAGTTTCTGATGAATTTCCTATAAAAGCTAGAGAGGCCATGAATTTTTTTTACCTCTGATGGAGTAGTGGGAGGTGGCCAATTAAGGATGGCTTCAACTTTAGTAAGATCCATCTTGAGATTGTTTTTGGAGATCACAAAGCCCAAGAAAACAAGTTCTTCTTAAAGAAATACACACTTATCTATATTGATTTTCAACTTCTCCTCATGGATTTTCCTCATCACCATGTCCAAATGCTTGAGATGTTCTTCCCTGCTCTTGCTAAAGATCAAAATATCATCAAGGTATACAACAAAAAATTTATTAAGAAAAAGTTTCAATACTTCATTCATCAATCTCATAAAGGTGCTTGGAGCATTGGAAAGGCCAAAAGGCATCACAAGCCACTCATAAAGGCCTTTTTTAGTCTTAAATTTTTTCTTCCATTCATCTCCTCTCTAATTCTTATCTGATGGTAGCCACTTTTGAGATCTATCTTGGAATAGTAACTTGCACCCCCCAAATAGTCCATCAAATTCTCTATTCTAGGTATAGAAAACCTATATCTAATGGTTATCCTATTGACAGCCCTATAATCCATAAATAACCTCCATGTGCCTTCTTTCTTGGGTGCTAGGAATGCTGGGATAGCACAAGGACTCACACTCTTCCTAATGAGACCTTTTGACAAAAATTCTCCAATCTGTCTTTCTATCTCTTGATTTTGTTTAGGGGTCATCTTATATGCTGCCTTATTGGGAAGAATGGCCCCTGGTATGAAGTCTATATAGTGACTTACTTCCCTCTTAGGTGGAAAAGACTCTGGTGTGTTCTCAACAATGATACCTTTATACTAGTCTAACAGTGCCTTCACTTCTTTGGGACCTACCTCCATAGTGGGGACTTGGACTTTGGATTCCTTCAAAGGTTTCTTTTTAGGCCTCACTACTAGGGAACAACAAGGGGTATCCTTCTCCTTTAGTACTTTCATGAATTCCTTTTCTCCTATGTGCAAGATAGTACTATTAGCATGTTTTTCTTTCTCACAGTTAGGGAGTGGGTTCATTACATATTCAACACCATCCTTAGTTATAGTATAAACATTGGATTTTCCATCATGCATAGAATGTACATCATATTTCCAAGGCCTTCCTAATAATACATGACATGCATCCATCTCTGTAATATCACATAGAACCCTTTCTGTATACTCCCCTATCTTGAAATCTACCCAAACTTTCTCATTGATAATGGTTTCCTTTTATTTTGTCAACCAAGAAGCCTTATAAGGAAATGGATGAGGAATAATATGAAACTTAAGCTTAGTGACTAACTCCCTAGATACAATATTATCTATAGAGCCAGAATCAACTATAAATTTGCATACCTTATTGTTCACCTTGCAACTTGTTCTGAATAATGACTTCCTCTGAGGTACTTTTGCAGTAGTAGGTACTCTTGGGAGTGTTCTTTGCATCATTAAACATTCTCCTTGCTCTGGATTTGCAGGCCTTGAAGTTGTAGAGTGATAGGAGGATACACTTTGGTTATCATCCTCTAGGGTAAGTTGTAATCTTCTGTCCCCTCCTTGTCTACTGGTGCCACTCTTTTTAGGACATCTGGAGGACTGGTGTCCAAATTGATTACATGTAAAACACTTCCCTTTGAAGACACTAGGCCATCTTCTTCCAAACCTTCCTCTACTATTGGATCTCCTCCCTCTAAAACTGTTTCTATTATTTTTCTCTCCTTCTGAATCATGGTGATTAAACTCCCCTTGGCTTCTTTGGAATGGTCCTCTGCCATTGAATCTACCTCTTCCCCTGAAGTTATTCCCTCTTCCTCTATTATTTTGTTCTCCCCTTCTCTTTTGCTTTTCTTCAAATTTCAGTGCCATTTGGAAGCATTTGTGTACTGATTTAGGGTGGAACAAACTCATTTCATCTTGGATACTCTAATTCAGTCCATTGATGTATCTTGCAAGCTTGTGCTTCTAACTTTTAGGAACTCTAGCCTTCAAGGTCATTTTGTGAAATTCCTCACTGTATCCACTCACATTGAGGTCCTTCTGCCTAAGATTTTGTAGCTTCTTATGGAGGGTGACTTCGTAGTCTTTAGGTACAAACTGCTTCTTGACTTCAACCATCATCTTCTTCCATGTTGAGATAGGATTCCTTCCTTCCTTCACTTTTTCATTTTGTAGAAAGTTCCACCAACTCAAAGCAGGACCTCTCATTTTTTATTTTTCAACCTTAACCTTTTGATTCTCAGAAATGTTGTCATACTCAAAGTAGTTATCCAAAGCTTCCACCCAATCCATGCATTCTCCAGGATCCATTTTCCCACAAAACATGGGCATGTCTGATTTTTGATCCCTTCTTCCAACTCTTTCAAGATCTTCAAGAATTTTTAATTGGTGTGTAGGCATTTTCTTTGTCTCATCTCGCTCATGGTCCTCTTCTTCTTCTTCCTCTTTTTCTTCTCCTTCCTCCTCCATTTGGAGGTCTTTCAACTTCCTTATCTCCTCTTCCATCCTCTTGTTCTTGGCTACTTGTTCCCTAACAATTTTTTCCAATTCCACATTGGTGATTCTAGTGGGAACTTCTTCCTCTAGAGAAATTTCTATTCTCTCAGCCATTCTTCACTCCTTCCAAGATCTTGGCAGGCTCTGATACCACTTGATGCAGAGTGCACTGCAAGGTGTGGGAGAGGTACAACACATGACTAGGACCTAACTAAGGACTTAGAAATATAACTTCTAACTAGACACACAAAAAAACAACTAACAATGTCTAACCATGGTTTCAGGAAAATAGGTTTATAACTTCCCCTTACATTAAAGACCCCAACAAACAAACACACAAAAGGGTGATCTCATGGATACACCTTATTACAAACAAGAAAGAAAGAAAAATGAGGATCTTTAGGAGGTGCCCTGTACCACATCTCCTGTGAAAAGATAACACTTTGAAATGGGATCCTTGCTCAGTTGGACAATGAAGGCAAAGAAAGAGCCATTTATTACATTAGTCGGACCTTAGTGTTAGTAATAACTAAGAGGGGGGATGAATCAGTGGCCTCAAAATTTATCCTTCAACTATTTACCACCAATCACATAAACCTCAAATTATTAAGTCCCTACAAGATGAATTCCATGAAATACTTATAATGATTAACTGTCTGTCAGTTTTCCTTGTCTATCCTTATTCTCCTTGATTATCGATAATCAGTGAAACTATTTATCGAAACTTAGTAAATAAGCAGAGTATACTGATAAATCCATAAATGCATATGTGAAATGTAAAATGGTAAAGTAATAAACCATAGACACATAAAACATGGATTTTAATGTGGAAACTGTGTTAAGGGAAAAAACCACTAGGACCGGTACCCCAAATTTTAACTCTTCTAAAGTGAGCCTTATTAGGAGCCAACCCTGTTAAAGGTTACAAACACACTGTTAGGTGTGACCTTGTTAGAGGATTTTATACATAGAGGTTGTCACTTAGTATCAGGCATCTATTGCTACCATCCTTGAATCAGCCTCCTTCTTAGACTGTCAATAGGTATCAAGCAAGTCCAATGCTACTTTCATGAATCAACCTTTTTGGCACTCCTTGGGATGTACCTTAATATATAGAAGACTGTTAAGAGACTTGATACTTCAATGGTTAAACTGAAACACTATGACCTGTTTCTAATGCAACTTTGAATTGTATATTTTTAGATCTATTTAAGTATATTACCTCTCTGATCAATGTATCAATTCAATTCTTTGTGCTCCACACTTTTCTGCTCTGTGATGTTGTGTTCACTATTCGTCGGTGTCTATAAAATTCCTTAGCTCTCCTTTAGCTTGATTGATCACGACTATATGAAGTTATTCTTCATTAGTTTCTCTTCAAAATCCTCTTTCCATTCACTCCCCTTCCCATGCATACGGAAATGAGTTAAGCTTATCTCTTATATAGACATGATATTCACTATTTCTTAATTCTTGATTCTTGGCGTGAAAAAAAATCTAGTCAATTTGATTTAAAGCATAACTCCTGATTTATCTCATAGTTATCTTCATGTCAATTGTATAAATCATCTTTAAATCAATTACTTAACTTTAGTTGAATAAAACAAAGAAAACAACCAATTAAGTCTATCTTTAGCTCTTTCTAGCTAGGTATTTTTTCATTTTCTGAACTCTCTATTTTGTCGGTCAACTCTGCAGTTAGTCATCGGTGATAACTGCCAGTTCTATTAGTGTGACTCCAGTTATCCTCAGGATATCTGTCTATTGGGCATCATTGGATTTTACTCATCGGGAAACATTGTTTTCAGCTCGTCGGGCATCTTGTGGTTTTGCTTCATCAGGAAACATTGTCTTCTGCTCATCGAGTATCACTGTGACTTTTCTTCTTTGCTTTTACCGATGGTGTGCACTCCGTCGATGTTGTCTGTCACTTGGTGAATACTTGACATTTATGCATTGCTAAAAGCATAACCTTTGTTCCATTGATTCTTTGAATTCTTTGGCATTATATACGTGATCGTACAGATGATATCAAGTTGACATCAATGACAATACAATACATTAACTGATTTAATGCCTTGCGTTATCTTTAACTTAACATTATCAAACATTTAATCAGTTACATGTCATCAATCTCTCCCTTTGGCATTGACGGAAACATAATATATTATCACACTATACTCTTTCTAATACAATATGAAATACAACAGTTAAGATTCATCAAACGACCAATCATTTTTTTCTATCAATCAATAAATGTCTGATCACTAGTAAGCTTTATTTTAGCTTAGATTTGATTCTTGCAGATTTTTTACTTTCTGATGTGTTGAGTCTTCTTCTTGTGTCAATTTCTCTCATTTTCCTATTCTTTCTTTTATGATGTCTTTTTCTCTTTTCAACAACTCTCCCTTTGTATAAAATTTCATATAATTTTCTCTCCTTAAGGATATAATCTCTCCCTGTTGGAGTAATTTGATAATGGATAATCTCTCTCTTTTTTAGAAGAATGTGATAATATGGATAATCTCTCTCCCTTTGACAACAATGCCAAATAAATATTTTAAAAATATCTGACATTCATGTCAAGCAACCTTTTTTTTATATCCATAATATATTCGTTGAATTTCCCTTATCCATCAGCAATATAACAATATGTTCTAGTGCTCGGTTATGATATATACCTCTCTATATATAGATGTATATTTGAATTTCATCTTTTTGCTTGCATCAACATGAATGATATTATGATAATATATAGGCTGATGCAACCTTCAGTCTTTTACTAACTGGTAGACAAGGGTTTGACCCCTAGTCTCTTTCTCATGTACTCAAATGTATCCTTGGGTAGTGGCTTGGTGAAGATATAAGCTAATTGTTCTTTTGATTGCACATACTCAAGTATCACATCTTTTTCTTGAAATTTTTCTCTTAAATAATGATACTTGATTGCAATGTGTTTAGTCTTGGAATGCATGACTGGATTCTTAGAAATGTTTATTGCACTGGTGTTATCACAATAGATAATCACTGGCTCTGAGATCTTCATATGCATACCTTCGAGCAATTGTTTGATCCATGCAATGTTTCAGCAATTTGCAGTAGCAGCAACATACTTTTCTTCTACAGTAGACTGAGAGATGCATCCCTGCTTCTTGCTAATCCATGTGACAAGTTTGTCACCCATAAAGAATGCTCCTCCAGTTGTGCTTCATCAATATTTCCAGCCCAATCAGCATCAGTAAACACCTTAAGTTCAAATTTTCCTTCTCTTCTATACCATAAGCCAAATTCCTTAGTATTCTTCAGATATCTTAAAATTCTTTTCATGGTAGTCACATGTGATTCCCTGGGGTTAGCAAAAAATCTAGCAACAATTCCTACTGCGTGTGCAATATTTGGTCTAGTGTTTACAACATACATAATTATTTCAATCATTGATCTATACAAAGTCTGATTTACCTTTGTTGTCTTGTCTTCCTTTGTCAACTTACATCTAGTAGCCATCGGTGTTCCAACTGGTTTGGAATCTTCCATCTTGAATATTTTCAGGACCTCTTTGATGTATTTGGATTGTGTAATGAAAATGCCTTCACTTTGTTGAATGATCTGTAGACCAAGAAAGAACTTGATCTCTCCAAACATAGACATCTTGAACTCTTTTCTCATCTCATCAGCAAATGATTTGCATAACATCATTGCCTCCAAATATGATTTCATCAACAAATATTTCAGCAATCAAAGTGTTAGCATCAATATCTTCTTTCAAATAAAGATTATTGTTTTCAATAGTCCTTATAAATTAAAAACTTATTAGATAAGAATGAAGTCATTTATACCAGGCTCTAGGAGCTTGTTTCAATCCATACAAGGCTTTGTGAAGTCTACATACCATGTTTTTCTTGTCTAGATCAACAAACCCTTCTGGTTGTTCAATGTATACCTCTTCTCCAAGTATTCCATTTAGGAATGCTGACTTGACATCCATTTGATATACTTTGAATCCTTTATATGCAGCATAAGCAAGTAGTATTCTTACTCCTTCTAGCCTAGCAATGGGTGCAAAGGTTTCTCCATA
>MU228190.1:370034-396215 GCA_018584345.1 Thuja plicata | reverse complement strand
ATTGACAAATTTTGGCTCAAACTCACAAATTAAACAATTTGAGGTTAAAGACTTACTTCTTGTTCTTGTACCAGCTTTCTTATCTCCTATGATCTAGATCTCTAGATGGTTCCTTCTTACATATCTTTCAAGTACAGGTACAACTCTTTTTCTATTAGCTTGATCATTATTTTGATCTTCATTCCATTCTTCATTACCTTGTACATTATCTTGATCATTATTCTGACCGTCGGTAATAGCAGTCTGACCATCGATTGCAACATTTTTTTGTTCTAGAATTAAGCACTGTTGTTTAGGCAGAATGTTGGGTTCTTCACAATATAAAAACTTGTTGTAGTCCTCTGGTTCTTTTATGCTTTCCAGCTCATTCTTTTCTGCAAATTCATCAATCTTTACATTTTCACTTTCAACTATTTTGTTAGAGGCCTTGATGAGACATTTAAAAGAATTGCTTTTGGTAGAATACCCCAAAAAAATACCTTCATCACTTTTGGCGTCAAGCTTTCCATTTTGATCATCCTTTACGACATAACATTGACTACCAAATATTTTGAAATAAATTAGATTGGGTGTTTTACCATACCATAGCTCATAAGGCGTCTTCTTTGTGTCCTTCTTTAATTGTACTCTGTTAAGTGTATAGACACCAGTGCTGACAACTTCCCTCCAGAAGATTTGGGTGATGCCTTTCTCTATCATTAGTGTTCTTGTATAATCAACTACTGATCTACTTCTTCTCTCAGCAATCCCATTTTTTTGTGGTGTTCTTGGTGCAAAAACCTATCTTTTTATACCATGCTCATTACAGAAATTAGTGAATTTATCTGATATAAATTCTCTTCCTCTATCTGATCTCAAACATTTCAAATCCTTACCACTTTGTTTTTCTATTATAGCCTTATACCATTTAAACATCTTGAAAGCTTCAGATTTTTCTTTTAGAAACATAACTGTCATCATTCTAGAGTAATCATCAACAAAGAGAATAAAATATATATCTCCATAATAACTCTTTTTCCTCATAGGTCCACATAAATTAGTATTGACTAATTCTAGAATATCATCAGATGTATGGGTTTTACTTTTGAAACTTGACTTTGTCATTTTACCTTTTTGAAAATTTTTGTGCATGATGTTGTCTAGCTTTGTCATCATCGGTAAGCCTCTTACATTTATCCTTTTGCTTATTTTCATAATGTTGTTGAAATTCACATGACACAATATTTTGTGCCACAACCATATGTCTTCATTTCTAATCATCAAGAAAGTGGTGTTAGTATCATTCAAATAGAATAAGTTACCTTTAGTCTCTTCAATGATACCAATCAGTTTTCCTAATTCATTGAATATCTTTGTCTTCTTGTTCTCAAATTATACTCTGTAACCTAAATTATTCAACTGAGAAACACTCAACAGATTATGATTCAATCCTTTTACCCAATAAGAATTTTCACATTTAATCAGGTTATTCAACATTATTGTTCTTTTACCTTCAACTAGACAAGGTGTATCTTTACCCATTCTTACCATACCACCATTATAATACTCAAAAGTGTCAAACTTTTCTTTGTCACTAGTAATGTGGTGAGTGCAACCACTATCTATAATCCAGATGTCATTCTTGCTAACCTTAAATATGAGTACAGTTTCTACATACCTTTCATCTTCATCTGAATCATCCTTCACAGCTGAAAATACCATCTCGATGTCTTCATCAGTTTCGGTGTCAGTATGTTCATCTTTGTAAGAATCTAGGTAGCTAGCCTTCTTTCCTTTATCCTTATAGTCTTGGGTATCTCTTCTTTCTGATTGTCGGTAACCTCTGTAATTTTTTTATCACCTCTGTCATATTTCTTCTCAAAAGATCTATCATTACTTTTGTCATCTTTTCTTTTGTTAGGACATCTTGCAACAAAGTGTCTAATCTCTTTACAATTAAAGCATAGAAGTCGTAACTTGCCTTTGTATTTACCTTTTCCTCTCTGCATTCTTCTAGCCATAAGTGCTTCTATTTCATCTAGATCTTCTTTTTCACTTTCACTTTCACTGTCTCTTCTAGATGAGTGTCTATGACTTGATTTTCTTATTTTCATAGAAGACTTAAATGCAGGCTCCAAGTTTGGTAAGACACTATTGTCAAAGTTATTCATCTCAAATGAAATCAGTCTACCAATTAAACTATCAAGAGTAACTATATTATTTTCTATTGCTCTCATTTATTGAATGGTAGAAACTCAAATAGCATATTCAAGCAATAAGGTTCTTAAGATTTTACTTACCAATGTCTCCTCTTCAAGTGCACCTCCAACACCTCGTATAGCATTGACTACTTCTTTTACCTTTGTGTTGTAATGTGTGATGTTTTCTCCTTCTTTCATTCTGTGATCATCAAACTTTCCTCTAAGGCTTTCTGCCTTGGCTCTCAAAACATTTGTATCACCTCCATGTACAAGATTCAATTTGTCCCACATCTTCTTTGCAGTTTTGCAATCCTTGACATCTTCTAATTTAGCATCAGAGAGTGAGGAAGAAATCTCTATAACCATGCAGTTATGCTCATGCTTTCTCTCAATTGATCTACTATCAGTACTCCTATAGGAAAAACATATTCAATATCTAGGAATTGAGTAACATAATTACCAATACCTGATAAGTGGAGTCCTATCTTGCTTTTCCATGAAGAAAAGTTGTCTTTGTTCAACTTGGGCATATCTCATCTATTCATCTTGTGATCCTGACTTAGGTCTTGAAACCTTCCTTCTAAGCACACAAGCTCTGATACCAATTATTAGTAATAATTGAGAGGGGGGGGGGGGGGGGGGANGGGGGGGGGTGAATCAGTGCCTCAAAATTTATCCTTCAACTAGTTACCACCAATCAAATAAAAATCATATTATTAAGTCCCTACAAGATGCATGCCATGAAATAATTATAATGATTAAATATCTATCAGTTTTCCTTGTCTGTCCTTATTCTCCTTGATTACCGATAAGCAATAAAACTATTTACTAAAACTCAGTAAATAAGCAGAGTATATGGATCAACCAAGACATGCATATGTGAAATGTAAAATAGTAAAGTAATAAACCATACACATAACACATGGATTTTAATGTGGAAACCCTATTAAGGGAAAAAACCACTGGGACTGGTACCCCAAATTTTCACTCTTCTAAAGTGAGCCTTGTTAGGAGCCAACCTTGTTAAAGGTTACAAACACACTGTTAGGTGTGACCTTGTTAAAGGATTTTATACATAGAGGTTGTCACTTAGTATCAGGCATCTATTGCTACCATCCTTGAATCAACCTCCTTCTTAGACTGTCAATAGGTATCAGGCAAGTCCAATGCTACATTCATGAATCAACCTTTTTGGCACTCCTTGGAATGTACCTCAATATATAGAAGACACTTAAGTCCTACTCTGTTAAGAGACTTGATGATTCAATAGTTAAACTAAAATCTATGACATATTTCTAATGCAACTTTGAATTGCATATTTTCAGATCTATTTAAGTACATTACCTCTCTGATCAATGTATCAATTCAATTCTTTGTGCTCCACACTTTTCTACTCTGTGATGATGTACTCATTGTTTGTCGGTGTCTGCAAAATTCTTTATCTCTCCTTCATCTTGATTGATCAGGACTGTATGAAGTTATTCTTCATCATTTTCTCTTCAACATCCTCTTTCTATTTACCCCCCTTCCCGTGCATATGGAAATGAATTAAGCTTTTCTCTTATATAGACATGATATTCACCATTTCTTTATTCTTGATTCTTGATTCTTGATTCTTGGCATGAAAAACAATTCATCCAATTTGATTTAAAGCATAACTCCTGATTTATCTCGTAGTTATCTTCATTCCAACCGTATAAATCAGATTTAAATCAATTACTTAACTTTGGTCAAATAAAACAAAGAAAATAACTAGTTAAGTCTATCTTTAGCTCTTGCCAGCTAGATATTTTGTCATTTTCTAAACTCTCTGTTCCGTCAGTCAACTCTACAGTTAGTCATTGGTGATAACTACCAGTTCCATCAGTGTGACTCCAGTTAGCTTTAGAATCTCCATCCATCAGGCATCATTGAATTTTACTCATTGGGCAACTCTATTTTCATCTCGTCGGGCATCCTGTGGTTTTTCTTCATTGGGAAACATTGTCTTCTGCTTGTTAGGTATCACTATGACTTTTCTTCTTTGCTTTTACCGATGGTGTGCACTCCATCAGTGTTGTCTGTCACTTGGTGAATACTTGACATTTATGCATTGCTAAAAGCATAACCTTTGTTCCATTGATTCTATAAAGTCTTTGGCATTATATACATGATCGTACAAATGATATCAAGTTGACATCAATGAAAATACAATACATTAATTGATTTAATGCCTTGCATTATCTTCAACTTAACATTATCAAACATTTAATTAGTTACATGTCATCACTTAGTGGGTTATGAGCTCAATTATTCCCCTATAGAAAAAGCATGTCTGGCAGTGGTCTGTGCCACTCAAAAACTTTTCCACTATATGCTTACTCATACAACCAAGCTCATTTCAAAAGTGGACCCTCTTAAATACCTTCTCTCCAAGACTACTCTCAAAGGACAAATGGAAAAATGGGTTATGTTGTTAAGTGAGTTTGATGTTCAATATGTAGATAGAAAAGCCATCAAAGGGCAGGTCATCATAGATCAACTAGCAGAAGCGCCATTGGTGGACACATATCCTTTGATCACAAAATTTACAAATGAGCATTTATGCATGATAGAAGACAAACCTACTTGGCAACTCTACTTTGATGGGTCCTACACAGCTCATGGTGCAGGGGCAGGAATAATTTTTGTCACACCTCAAGGTGACTACATCCCTATGTCATTCAAATTGGGATTTCCCTACACAAATAACATTGCAGAATATGAGGCACTCATAGTAGGACTCCGCATGGCTATAGAATAGAATATCACAGATATACATGTATTTGGCGATTCCCAACTCATCATCAAACAAGTCCTGGATGAGTATCAAACCAAAGATGATAAATTAATGCCATACAAGCAGATGGTTGATAAGATGAAAGAACATTTCCTCTACTTGTAGATAACAAAGCTTGCAGAAAAAGGTTGCCGGTGAAATGGCCACAATTGGCTCCCTCTTAGAGATTCCTCATGAGTCTACACAATATGAATTCTTCGTTTAGCAACTTCACGCTCCCTCTTATGAGAATGATGAATCAAATTACGTATGTGTCTTGGTTGGTCCCCAATCCCCATGGTACCATGATATCCAGGCTTATCTACAAAATGGTATCATATTCCCTCATCTCACGTCAACCCAACACCAAAACTTCATTCACAGCACTTCCCGCTACACCCTCGTAGCCAACACCCTTAATCATTGAGGTTATCACAATGTGCTCTCTATATTTTTAGATGAAAATGAAGTCACCCAGAATCTACAAGAGGTACATGCTGGAATCTGTAGTGCCCACACAAGTGGCATAGTCCTAGAAAAGCAAATTTTACGTACAAGATACTATTGGCCTACAATAGAACATGATGCTTGTGAGTTCATCAAGAAGTGTCTACCTTTCCAACAACATGCTAATCTAATCCATGCTCCTGTATAGGACCTCAGACCTATTGTTCCTCCTTGGCATTTCTCTTGTTGGGGTTTTGACCTCTTTGTTAAGATTACTCCCCTTTCTTCTGAAGGCCACAAATCCATAATCACAACAACAAAGTACTTTACAAAGTGGGTCAAAGAAATTCTACTCACCCTCACTACAGGTGTCTAGATATCCAAATTCACCCTCAACCACATTGTTTACCACTTCAGTATACCCTCCACTATCTTCACAGATCACATAACACCATTTGAAAATCAACACATCAATGATCTGTGTTCTTGCCTCCATATCAATCACCATTTTTCCAGTCCATATTTCCCACAACGAAATGGCCAAGTTGAGGCAACTAACAAGACCCTTCTCAAAATCCTCAAGAAAGTTTTCAATGATACTGGTCATGAATGACATCTCCAGATCAACCCTACTCTCTGGGCATATCTCACTTCCTACCGTACTCCTACAGGAACTACTCCATATTCCCTAGTCTACGGTGTTAAAACTATCTTACCAATTCAGGTTGAACTGTCATCCCTCCAAGTATCACTGAGAGGCCTAGTTGATGATGAAGATTACTGAGTAGCAAAAATCACACAGCTTGATCTACTAGATGAAAAGTGCCAGCAAACCTATGATCACTTGATTATCTATCAAAATAGACTCAAGCAGAATTATAACAAGAAATTCCACCCACACCAGTTCTAGGTGGGGGACCTTGTGCTAAAGGAAAACTAGAAAGTGGGTACTGATTGATAAAATAAGGGTAAGTTCGAAGTCACTTGGCAATGGCCCTATGTTGTCACTGCGTGCTTTGGTTGTGGGGCATATCAACTCTCCACTCTTGAAGGAGAACCATTTAATGATCCTATCAAAATAATTCATCTCAGGCGCTTCTATGCCTGACGGTTGGTTGTTCATTCCAATTATTTGAGAAAATCCATAAAAAGTATAAAAGGTCCTAAAAAAATCTCAAAAAAGCAAAAAAATGAAGCTGAAAAAATGGTTGTCTCAGTGAAAACCAAGAAAATAGGTGCTTGGACAAGATCAAAAAGATTAAAAAAAAAATCAAAAAGAAGAATAAAGAGAAAAACTTTGTCCAATGGTGAAAACTTGGCAATCAGGCACCTTGGACAAGTATGGGTGATGAAGACCTGGCAATAGGCGTCACACATAGTGGACCATTCCATTATCTATCAAAATATTTCTCCCCTCCATTTCCATCATCACATCTCCATGAACCTCAGCATTTCCCATGTTCTCAGGTGATCCAGCACTATCACACACATCAAATAGCAAGATCCAATCAAGTCTCGACAGTAACCTTTTGTACATAATCACTTGTAATTAATCGCTCAGTCAGGGCATTGTAATTATGTGGTCCTTGTATATTCATGACGTGTCCAGTCCTCAAACCATCATGCTAACACTCTGAGCCATCATCAAGATAACCTTCCTCACCTTGTCATTTATAGTCCACCTTTTTGGTTCATCAGTTGAATGTGGCACACACAAAAAACATGAGTCTCATTGCATCTGTTGCATCATCTCCATACTTTCATTTTCATATCATCCTTGCATTTTTATTAGGATCATTGCATTTACATACATTGCATCATAAAAATATTAAGTACATCCATTGCATTACATCACAAATACTACAATGTACATTAAATGCATAAACATACATCTAGGTACATGCATCTAAACATCTCATCCTGCATATACATAATCATAAATCATCACATCCTACAAAGATCAATGCCAGTACTCATATAAGCATATGCATCACAATGTCATATAGATCAAAGCATAGAATCACATAGAATCATAGAATCATCAATCGGTCATTGTATATATATAATGATGTCCATAAATACACTGTCTATCATCAATAAATACATCACCGAGCACCTAGGTGTTGATATACATTCACAAATGACCTTCTTTTAGCCCGTCGCCCCTCTTATAGACCCCTATTTTCTCCAAAAATTTTCCCACTCATTTTTCTTCCCCCGCCTATATATTTTTGTTTTATTAGTCCTGTTGTATAGCCTAAATGTGCTGAAAAATCCAAAAAACATTTAAAATTTGCAAAAATCCAAAAAATTCAAAAATCGCAAAAAATTCAAAAAAATAAAAATTCTTCAAAATCTTACAATAAACCCTTGTTTCTTTCCGCATCATTTAGTTTTTCCCTTTTCAGTGACGTTTTGACTCCTGCAATTGCAATCATGTTTTTCCCCAAATCAATTTTGCGACCGATTATCCTTGCTCCTCACTCTGTTCACATCATTTGACAGCGAATATCATTTACAATCAAATGCAATCTTTGCCCATCAAGATGCATCCTTCTAGGGTCGGCTTATCAAATCCTTCATCACATCACTCCTGTTCATGGAAAGAACTTTGGATTGAATGACTGCTTGGTCATGAGGCCTTCTTTATTGATTTTACCTTTTTATGTCAATTTCAACCTACTCACCACTACCTTGATCTGCTATATCTTGGTGTGTTGTGACTTGTGGCTACTAATACATGCACCTTTTTTAGTGTATTTTTGCTTGAGTGTCTAGTCCAAGAAAAGGAATCCTGTCATCTATATTTTCTAACACCTGATGCATACCTCCTTTTCCAATATCAAAATCGGATGTGCTCTCCATATTTTTCACACAAATGGATCCCCAAGGCTCGTTAGTTGCATTTAATTTCATCATTGCATTTTCATTCTTAGTTGCATTTTAGAAGGCTTCTATTTATTACCTCCTCTCCCTTCCTCCTTCCCATTGCGTCTTTTTTTCAAGAAAATCCCACAACGTTGTCTTTGTTGTGTTCTTTTCTCAAGGGGGCACAACCCTATATCACCATTGCTTTGACACAACTCCTAGAAACCCTCTTCCTCTGGGGAAAATTATTCTCTTGTCTTTGATGTAACATCACTTGCGACGCCACGTCAAAGAGGGGCAAAATGTAGACGTCCAAAAATATTAATATTAGATTCCCTTTTATTCATCTAACTATTTAATTTAATCAATTAAATAGTTTCATTGCAAGTATTTATCAATGATCTAAATACTATTATAATGTATTTTATTTAAATAAATTTGTCTCACAAAAATCCCCTTTTTAATAAATTTATATTTATTAAAATTCCTCCATATCCCTAATTCTTCTAAACTATGATTTAATCAAATCTAATTTGAAATATAATCTAAACCCTAGCTAGAAACCTATTAACCCAACCTAGAGACCTACCCTATTCCTACTCTACTCCCATCACCTCACTTCCTAAGCATATTTCCCTACCTAATTTTCCTCTGATCATGCTTAAAAGGGTGATTCGTAACCTTTTTAAGGCTAATGGAATGCTCACCCACATGTGAGAATTCTCTCCAAAATGGGAACCCATTACTCTTTAAGGCTATTTACTCCTTTCTCCCCCCACTTGGAAATCTTGAGCCACTTAAATATTTAATGCTATGTTTGACTCCAAAATAGCCATCCCTTCCAAGCCCATGTGTCCAAAATGGTCACCCATTCCTCTTAAATGTTCTTGCATATTTGTCCCCCACTTGAAAATCTTGACCAACTCAAACATTTAATGCTATGTTTGACTCCAAATTAGCCATACCTTTAACCCTATGTGTCCCTTATGTGGCTCTTATGTGGATTCCATATAGTTTCCACCTCATTCAAGCCCTTCTCTTCTCTCTCAAAAATCTATAAATAGAGGCCTTCTCCTCTTGTATTGGCATCTCTCATTTTGCATTGTTATTATGCTAACATAGTTCTAGATTTTCATAGTTGTTTTCATGCTCATAGTTTCTTATTTAAATCACTTAGAAATCACATGCTAGGATAATATTGGTGAATAAATAATACTTCTTGCATTTACATATCATTTCTAGTTTAATCTATCATCTTGAAGAAGATTTGAGACTAGTTCTTCATACTAGCTCTTGAATTTCTCTTCTTGTACATCAATCTTGCATTGCATTGGGGTTTTGATCCATTTGTGTTTGAGAGAGCACACCTACATATATTTAAGAGAAAATCCAACAAGTAATAGGGTGCAATACTTGTTTAGCTCAATCTGATGTTACTCGGAGTTTCATTGTTGTCTCTTGTTCTTTCTGTTGGCAAGTTGATGATGAAATGTAACTAATTAAATGTTTGATAATGTTAAGTTGAAGATAATGCAAGACATTAAATCAGTTAATGGTTTGTATTGTCATTGATGTCAACTTGATATCATCTGTACGGTCATGTATATAATGTCAAAGACTTCAGAGAATCAATGGAACATAGATTATGCGTTCAGCAATGCATAAAAGTCAAGTATTCACTAAGTGATAGATAATACTGACAGAGTGCACACCATCGGTAAAGGAAAAGAACCAAAGTCAGAGTGATGCTCGACGAGTAGAAGACAGTGTTTCCTGATGAAGCAAAATCATAGGATGCCTGACGAGCTGAGAACAAAGTTACTCGACGAATAAAATCCAATGTTTCCTGACAGGCGGAGATCCCAAAGCTGACTAGAGTCACACCGACAGAACTAGCAGTTGTCACCAATGACTTACTACAGAGTTGACCGACAGAATAGAGAGTTCAGAAAATGACAAAATATCTAGCTGCCAAGAGCTAAAGATAGACTTAACTGGTTGTTTTCATTGTTTTATCCAACCAGAGTTAAGTTATTGATTTAAAGAAGATTTGTACAGTTGGAAAAAATATAACTACGAGATAAATTAGGAGTTTAGCTTTAAATCAGATTGGCTGGATTGTTTTTCATGCCAAGAATCAAGAATCAAGAAATGATGAATATCATGTCTATATAAGAGACAAGTTTAATTCATTTTCGTAGCAATCATCATCACATAAATGGGGGTGAATAGAAAGAGGATGCTGAAGAGAAACTGATGAAGGATAACTTCATACAGTCCTGATCAATCAAGCTGAAGGAGAGCTAAAGAATTCTGTAGACACCGATGAATAGTGAAGCACAACATCATAGAGAAAAAAGTGTGGAGCACAAAGAATTGAATTGATACATTGATCAGAGAGGTAATGTACTTAAATAGATCTGAAAATCTGCAATTCAAGTTGCATTAGAAATAGGTCACTATGTTTTTAGTTTAACCATTGAAGCATCAAATCTCTTAACAGAGTAGGACTTAAAAATCTTCTATATATTGAGGTACATACCAATGATTGCCAGAAAGGTTGATTCATGAAAGTAGCACTAGATTTTCCTAAAGCCTATTGACAGTCTAAGAAGGAGGCTCATTCAAGGATGGTATAAAACTAAGTTGCCTAATACTAAGTGACAAGCTCTATGTATAAAATCCTCTAACAAGGTCACACCTAACAGTGTGTTTGTAACCTTTAACATGGTTGGCTCCTAACAGGGCTCACTTCAGAAGAGTGAAAATTTAAGGTACCGGTCCCACTGGTTTTTTCCCTTAACAGGGTTTCCATGTTAAAATCCATGTGTTATGTGTGTATGGTTTATTACTTTACTATTTTACATTTCACATATGCATTTCTAGATTTATTAGTATACTCTACATATTTACTGAGTGTCGGTAAATAATTTTTACTGCTTATCAATAATCAAGGAGAATAAAGTCAGAAAAGGAAAACCGATAGACAGTTAATTATTATAAGTATTTCATGCATGCATCTTGTAAGGGACATAATAATCTGAGGTTTATTTGATTGGTGGTTATAATAAAGAAAATATTTTGAAGCCACTGATTCACACCCCCCCCCCTCTCAATTATTACTAAAAATTGGTATCAGAGCTTGTGTTCTTAGAAGGAAGGTATCAAGACCTAAGTCAAGATCACAAGATGAACAGATGAGATGTGCCCAAGCTGAACAAAGACAACTTTGTTTCATGGCAGAGTAGGATAAGACTCCACTTATTAGGTATTGGTAATGTTGTTACTCAATACTTAGATACTGAATATGTGTTGCCTACAGGAGATTTGATAATAGATCAATTGAGAGAGAAGAATGAGCATAACTACATGGTTATAGAGCTCTCTTCCTCACTCTCTGATGTTGAATTTGAAGATGTCAAGGATTGAAAAACTGCAAAGAAAATGTGAGACAAACTGAAGCTTGTACATGGAGGTGATACAAATGTTTAGAGAGCCAAGGTAGAAAGCCTTAGAGGAAAATTTGATGATCCCAGAATGAAAGAAGGAGAAAACATCACACAGTATAACACAAGAATAAAAGAAGTAGTCAATGCTATATGAGGTGTTGGAGGTACACTTGAAGAGGAGATAGTGGAAAGTAAAATATTAAGAACCTTACTGCCTCTATATGCTATTAGAGTTTCTTCTATTCAAGAAATTAGAGAAGTAGAAAACAACATAGTTACTCTTGATAATTTAATTGGTAGACTGATTTCATTTGAGATGAATAACTTTGATAGTAGTGTCTTACCAAACTTAGAGTCTGCATTTAAGTCTTCTATGAGAATAGGAAAATCAATTCAAAGACACACATCTAGAAGAGATAGTGAAAGTGAAATTGAAGAATATCTAGTTGAAATAGAAGCACCCATGGCAAGGAGAATGCAGAGAGGCAAAGGCAAATACAAAGGCAATTTACCACTTGTATGCTTTAATTGTAGCGAGATTGGACACTTTGCTGCAAGATGTCCTAACAGAAGAAAAGATGACAAAGGTAATGACAGATCTTTTGAGAATAAATCTAACAGAGGTGATAACAAAGATTATAGAAGTTACCGACAATCAAAAAGAAGAGATAGCTGAGACTAAAAGGATAAAGGAAAGAAGGCTAGCTACCTAGCTGCTTGCAAAGATGAAGATACTGACACCAAACCTGATGAACACATCAAGATGGTATTTGTAGCTATGAAAGATGATTCAGATGAAGATGAAAGGTATGTAGAAACTACACTCATATCTAAAGTTAGCAAGAATGACATCTAGATTATAGATAGTGGCTGCACTCACCACATGACTGGTGACAAAGAAAATTTTAACGCTTTTGAGTATTATAATGGTGGTACAGTAAGAATGGGAAATGATACACCTTGTCCAATTGAAGGTAAAGGAACTATAATGTTGAATAACCTAATTAAATGTGAAAATGGTTATTGGGTAAAAGGATTGAATTATAATCTGTTGAGTGTTTCTCGGCTGAATAATTCAGGTCACAGAGTAGCATTTGAGAACAAGAAGGCAAAGATCTTTAATGAATCAGGAAAACTGATTGGTACCAGTGTACAGACTAAAGGTAACTTATTCTATTTGAATGATACTAACCCCACTTGCTTAATGACTATAAATGAACACATATGGTTGTGGCACAAAAGATTGTGTCATGTGAATTTTGACAACATGATAAAAATAAGCAGAAGAAGAAATGTAAGAGGTTTACCGATGATGACAAAGCCATACAACATCATATGCAAAAACTGTCAAAAAGGTAAAATGACAAAGTCTAGTTTCAAAATTAAAACCCATACATCTGATGATATTCTAGAATTACTCCATACTAATTTATGTGGAGCTATGAGGACAAAGAGCTATTATGGAGATAGATATTTTATTCTCTTTGTTGATGATTACTCTAGAATGATGACAATTATATTTCTAAAAGATAAATCTGAAGCATTCAAGATGTTTAAGTGGTATAAGGCTATGGTAGAAAAACAAAGTGGTAAGGATTTGAAATGTTTGAGATTAGATAGAGGAGAAGAATTTATATCAGATGAATTCACTAATTTTTGTAATGAGCATTTTGTATAAAAAGATAGGTTTATGCACCAAGGACACCACAACAAAATGGGATTGCTGAGAGAAGGAATAGATCAATAGTTGATTGTGCAAGAACACTGATGATAGAGAAAGGCATCACTCAAATATTCTAGAGGGAAGCTGTCAGCACTATTGTTTATTCACTAAAGAGAGTACAATTGAAGAAGGACACAAAGAAGACACCTTATGAGCTATGGTATGGTAAAACACCCAATCTAAGTTACTTCAAGGTCTTTGGTAGTCAATGCTATGTCTTAAAGGATGATAGAAATGGAAGGCTTGATGCCAAAAATGATGAAGGTATTTTTCTGGGGTATTCTACCAAAAGCAAAGCTTTTAAATGTCTTATCAAGGCCTCTAACAAAATAGTTGAAAGTGCAAATGTAAAGATTGATGAATTTGTAGAAAAGAATGAGCTAGAAAGTACAAAAGAACTACAGGACTAAAACAAGTTTGTATATTGTGAAGAACCTAACACTCTACCCGAGCAACAGTGCTTAATCCCAGAATAACAAAATGTTGCAACCAACGGTCAAATTGTTGTTACCGATGGTCAGGATAATAATCAAGATAATGTGCAAGGTAATGAAGAACAAAATGAAGATTAGGATAATGATCAAGCTGATAGACAAAGAAATATACCTGTACTTGCAAGATATGTAAGAAGGAATCATCAAGAGATCTATATCATAGGAGATAAGAAATCTAGTACAAGAACAATAAGTAAGTCTTTAAACTCAAATTGTTTAATTTGTGAGTTTGAGCCAAAATCTATCAATAGTACACTAGATAATGAAGAATGGATAAGTGATATGAATGATGAGATTGAGTAGATTGATAAGAACAAAACATGGTCACTTGTGCAAGGACCAGATGACAAGAATGTCATCAATACAAATTGGATATTCAGGAATAAGCTAAACAAGAATGGAGAAGTCACATGGAACAAAGCAAGACTAGTATGCAAGGGGTATGCACAAGAAGAAGGTATAGACTATGGAGAGACCTTTGCACCCATTTCTAGGCTAGAAGGAGTAAGAATACTACTTTCTTATGCTGTTAGGGTTTTTACTTATAGGGCTTCTGAAGGATGCTTGAATACTTAGACAACTCTATGACTCCCAATGCCTTTTAACACTCTGACTCAAGCAAGAGAAAAACACTAATTGATGAGGTTTTTGATAACACTGGGGATACCTATTATCACCTCCTTCTTTTTTGAGATCCACTGACTTAGGCAGGTTTTACCTATGATTGATTACTGTCTTAACAATATCTTTAGAGTGGATTGTACTTTATGTGCTGAATGCTCTATTTTAAATGGACATGTATATAACAATACAGATGACTATGACTATTTTGAGAAAAATCTTGGCAATCCAAATCAATATCTTAATGATAGCAGACAACAACATAACTAGGAATTGCATTCTTCTTTCCTTTTATAACTCTTATGAATCTAGGAGGAATAACCTATTTGATTTACTCTTTAAGAAATCAACAAACTTCAATTGTAACCCTTAGGAATACAATTGATTCTACACAAAATACTCTGAAAATGATTGGTTTGAATAGAATTTGAATGTTTTGGATGATGACAGATTATCAAATCAATTCCTAGACCAGTGCCTATCCTATGAGCTTATAGAGTCAATAATTTAAAGTTCACAGAAATACATAAAAACAAAATAATGTAAGATGCCTTACAACTTACATGCAATTCAAATAAAATGCCTTACAAATTATCCTGTCACCTCTATGATATTGTATCAAATCTTCAACCTATTGTTATGCTCTCTAAAACTACTTACAAAACTTAGTTCTTTCCTTGAAACAAACTTGCAAGTAATTAGATAGCTACCTCATAGCTAAAATGCTTAAAATTGCCTTACAAAGTTAAACATAAAAGAGCATACACAATAGATAAAGAGACAACAATGAAGATAGAGTAAAATTGCACTGTATTTCATTGATATGGTACTACTTTAATACATAAAAAGCTAAAAAGCTTGAAGATATAGACACAGATCTAGAAAGTTAGCTTTTCCAAGATATTTCATGCTCTTTTAAACTATTACAATTTTGGTCTATTTATAGGTCCTTAACCATCTTGGAATCCTTTATCTTAGGATGCAACAAGTTTCAGATGGTTTAAGGAACCTAACCCTAAAAGAACATAAGAGATAAAAGAAAAGGATGTAGAAGTGGTGGGAGGACAAAAACTGGGGATAAAATCTGATACTCTTTGTCCTTTTTGGAATCTGGCGCCTTTGTCTGACAATGTTTAGGATAGCTTTTGGTAGTTGTAGCAAGATTAAGTGACCACCATTACAGGCTAACTTACACTCATCTCATCAGGTCCCATGCTATCACTTGATCTTTTGTAGGCCACTTAAAGCTCTATGTGCTCTGTACCTATGCCTTTTGCCTTTCCCACCTGACATCAGTGATGCTTTTAACATCTGCTAGGAATTTATTGATGTCAGTCTTCGCTTTGAAAGCCTCATCCAAAATCTTATTGAAGCCTTCCAAATCCAAATCTGATCCTGAAATGAATGCCTCATTACTGGGCATCCTATTGTCAAACTCACTCTTCCATGCCTCTAAGGCCTTTACTTGATCATCTTCTCCTTTAAGGGGAGGCACAAATCTATTAAAATATAGAGAAAACATGCTTAATTTAGCCTCTACTTGGTTCAACTTGCCTTTGAAGAATGACAAGGCTACATTAACCTTTTTAACCTCATCTTCTACCTCTGTCACAACCTCAGAAAAATATGACCTTAGGGGCTGCAAAAAGGCAAGTTTCTCAAACAGTTGCACCCTAGGAGACCAATTAACAAAGTAAGGGTTCATAATAGCAATGTACCCTGTTATCTCTGTGTGTAGGGTGGGCAACTTGTTATAAGAATTCAAAATGACATCTATTTTATCCTTTAGTATGTCAATTCTATGCTGTAAAATGCATCTAAATGCATTTAGGACTATTTCATTCTTTTTCTCCCCATATCCTCTTTCTCACCCACCTCCTCTGATTTGGCCTTCTCCTCAATTTCCAAGGGTTGTTGTGGAGGCACATACACCACCTCAGGTTTTTCTTCAAGTTGCTTCATTAATTCAGCAATCATTTGATTCTGTTGGTGTATTTTGATGTGGCACAACTCCTTGTCTTTGGCCAAGGCACTGGTCTCTTCAACCAAAATGCTACACTTATCAGACAATTTCTTTGTCTTATCTTCATTTAAGTGAGCCCAATGAGTCATGATCTGAGAAATATCTAGATCCTCTATATTCTACACCATCCAAACCATCTGGTTGCCCACCATATTCTCCTAAATGTTTACCAATTGAGGTTTCTGGTCCTTAGGAAAAAAGCTCCACATGGAAAAAGCTTGAGACTTTGGGCTATACCCAAAATCCTTTATCATGTCACCCATCTACACTTCGCTTTCCATTGTTAGGTCTGGCTATTTCCTTATTTGGTCAATGATAAAAGATGAAGCCAAGTCCCAGCCTTCAGCAAGAAAAATGCCACTGTTTAAAACCATTTTCCTTGTCTCATCCGGTGAGACATCTTCACTGTCAAGGTCATATGCTTGTAAGGCTAACAGGGCCTCATTTGTGACCGTTTCCTCTCCATCAACCTTCAATTGAGCCCTTATCTGCTCCTTCTTATTCCATCTTAGAGAGTCCTTGAATTCATCAGTCTTGATGAAATTGTCATCACTTAGGAATTGTTGTTGATGTATCAACCTTTCATCAATGCATGCCTTCAGAGGCAACTCAATATTCTCCTCTTCATCAAGCTACTACCTCTTCCCTTGTCTAATTATTTTTCTTAGGTTATGATCATATAACCTATTCCCAGGAATGAGGGCACTCACTTTATCTCTTTTCTTCTCTTGCCTAATAATTGAAGTTTGGCCTATGTTAACTTTCTGCCTTTTGGCTGAAGGCTCCTCTACATCATCTTGCTGAGAGACTTCTGTCAAGTCAATAATATGACCCTCTCCTCCCTGCAACTATGGTGCCTCTGCAACATCTTGTTGAGGCTGATCATACTGAGGTGGATGGGCATAGTCACCATCACTACCACTTTCATATTATGATTCTGAATGCTTAGGCTCTTAAGCTCCTTTCTTATCCAAAACATTGTCAAGTTGTTCATAGAGTACATAGAAATTATCTATCATGGCTTTAATCCTATCAAAATAGGGAAAATCAAGGTAAAAGCCTCCAAAATCCAACCCATTTCTCTTTATCTTCTTTTCTAGATTCAGCAACTCCTGAATCCTATTCCTTCTTGTTCTGATTTCATCTTCATCAAGAAGGTTTCTTGTTGCATCCTCTTCTATACATGTACAACGAACATTTGTATTAGGGATTGTGGGGGTTAAAATCTTTCTGAATCCTGTCATGAAAACCTTAGGGTCAATATATCTATATGATGATGCCCCCATTCTGCAACTCTCCAACCACTTACTGACCGAATCAATGGCACCCTTCCCAATGGTAAAATTAAAGATCTTGAATTGTCTAGGGGTTAAGGTCCCCTTCCTGTTTGGCGCAAAATGTTCATTATCTATCAGTAATAGTTGCCAGATGAATTCCATGGCAGAAAATCTTGATGACACATGGTAGGGTAAGATGTGTGGTGGATGTGTACACCCATATACCCTAATCATAGTGAAATTCTCTTCTAGAAAGAAGTCTCCCTAGTTATGATCTCCCTCCCACTTATCTACATACTCACAAGGCCTTAGTAGTTGCAGCACCTTGATTGGGAGCCTTGTCTTGCTGATGCCCATGCTCTGCAGTACTGGATATACAATCCAGTTCTCAAATGCACAGTAATCACAATCTTTGGATGTATAGTTCCAAATCCTAACCCAAAACTAAATAGGATTAGGCCTGTCTTGAAAAATCCTTTGAGGATCCAAATTGTTCACATCCATGATCCCAAAGTTAAAATGTAAGAGCAGATGCATCAGGATGGAATAATGAAGGAACCTAGGTTCTTTCTCTTTGGGATCCTTCATGCATCTTATCAATTTTGTACTGTATGTAGTCATAACTAGTGTTAGAATGCACCTCTTGTAAGTCAAGTACCATCATCAAAATCCCAACGTTAATCTTCTCAGCTCCTCCATCTATCCCTAACACTCTACACAGGGCATAGGCAATATATTTGATATAGAAATGCAGGTCCTTAAAACAATAGGGTGTTGTACCAGTTATAGGAGTAAGATGGTTCCTAACCTCCTTATGCATGTGTTTCTATAATTGACCCCTAGCAATACCAGGTCTTAACCTATACCTCTCCTCTTTCTTAGTAATATTGATTTTTGTGGACATATTATTGTATAAGCCAAAGGATTACATAAATGAGTTTCTGTTCAAAATTAATAGGGTAGTGCCATAATTTTTCTTAATTGTCCTAGACAAGACATCATAGAGACTAGCCAAACCTAGAAACAAGTCTACATCTATGTAGAGATCAGGGACAATTAACCTAGCCAGACCACAAGTCCAAGGGTTTGATATTGGAATAACCTTATCAAAATTGTTATAGACATAGTTGTAAAGAGAAAAACCTGTTGATCCTAGAGTGTGAGCATCTATGATCTCATAGTAATCATCTATCAGCACATTTGCATTGGCCCTCTTATTTTGTGTGGACCCCGGTAACAACTTCAGAAATTCATCAGAATAATTCCTTTTTCCTTCTGCATCATTATCAACTTCATCACTTCTACCACTGGTTGAAGCCACACTGACTGCTCTACTCATTTTTCTCTGTTTCAATCCTCTTTTTTACCGATATTGAAACAAATCTTCTATTAGGATTCATGACTCTTCTCTGTGCATAGTTTAGCAATTCAAGAAACTCAATAACCAGCTAGGTACTCTGTAACTGACAAATTTCTACTTTTCTGATAACAAAAGACCTAGTACTTCTTCACTCTATAATTCTGAATGTAAGATAAGTTTAAAATGAGCTTTTAATCAACTCTTTATGGTAACTATTTCAAGTACATAGCTCATCATTTGAAAAATTATCAATTCTGCTTTCAATTCAGCACGCTGTGAAATTAATTGAAAACCTAGCCGTAGTTCATGAGTGTGATAGGAAATCAACATCATATATGTGTATTTTCAGAAAAATCCTTATAAAATTTGAAGAAGGTGACATGTCTTCACATGATTGGTTATCTATCATACATCTCAGCTACCCTTTTCATACAACAATCAATACTTTGGATTTTCATTGGATGCCAAATCTTTCACATTGTCACGTCAGCAACTGTAGCCTTTTCTAAAACTTTAGATTCAACAACCATGTGACTGTGAAGCATCTCCTTATCGTTGACCCAACTTCATAACCCTTAATTCTTCTGGAGACCAAGTGACTGTGTTATTTTCTTTTCCTGACTAACCATAGTCCACTTCTGGAAACCACGCAACTGAAGGAATCAAAGTCACTGGATGAAACACTTAACTCAAATTTTATTCGGAGACTCTGCGACTAGTGGTTATCTTCACCTTTTATTATTATCTCTAAGTTGTTGAATGTTATTTTTCTTTACAAGACCCCATGACTAACCGTGGTCGCTCAATTGCTAATTATAAATGTTAGTTGACAATTCTTTCAGAGACTACGTGACAACATTGGATTTTGGTTTTGATTCAGAGACTACGTGATAAACAACTATCTCCAAGTTGCGAGCACTTTTACCTTTAAGATCTTTTAATCAGAGACTTCATGACCACTATTTATCTTTTCATCTTTGCATCTGACGGCTCCGCTAAGTCACTGAGTACTATTTAATACCTTTAAATTATTCGAAGACTACATGACAACAAAACACTTTATACTCTGTCTCTTAATCGCCAAATGACCTCATTCTTTTGGGAAACCATATGACTAACCATTATCTTGTGCATTATGGACACGTGTCCCATTTAATCATTTGTCTCTAAATCGCTGAATAAATACTGACTTAGCATTTTAATCCAATGACTACCCGACTGTCTTATATTCCAAACTGCATGCGGTTTGTCACAAAGTCTCGGCATCTTTCACTTAACTATCAATTTTCTTGGAGAATATACGAAAACCATTTAACATATCAGTCAACTGCAAGCCAATTCAAAGACTATGCGACTGAAGCAATCGCTAAGTCTCATAAACATTTACTAATTGCTGGCTTTTTCATGCGACACTGTGACTTAACAATTTTCCATGTTGCTAATTGCTGACGTGCTTCTTTATTTGGAGACTACGTGACTAAAGGGCTCCGCCAAGTCTGGTAAAACATAAAGAATATTCTATGTCCTTAAGAGACATCCTAACATGAGTTAATCACCAAGTCTCGACACAAAAAGGAATATGCTATTAGGATCAAGTGACTAGGTGACTAAGATAAAAGACACATGACTTAAGTTGCTAAAAAAGGTAACACCAAAATAGAAACATAATGAAAATTTTAGGGTTTCTTGTCATTTTGGCTTAGAACAGGACCTAGGGTTTTGAGGTTTTTCACTTTTTACATGGATTTTGACCTGAAGACCCAAAAAATTCACAGGGAAAATACAAGGATGAGATACTTCTGCCTTAGGAAAGAAAAGAGCATGAGGAACACAAAATTTTAGGGCAAATAGACTAGAACCATAAATACAACCAACATATGCTACATACAAAGGATTCAAAGTATATCAAATGGATGTTAAGTCAGTATTCCTAAATGGAATACTTGAAGAAGAGGTATACATTGAGAAACCAGAAGGGTTTGTAGATCCAAACAAGAGGAACATGGTATGTAGACTTCAAAAAGCCTTGTATGGATTGAAACAAGCTTCTAGAGCCTGGTATGAACGACTTCATTCCCATCTAATAAGTATTGGATTCATAAGGACTAGTGAAAACAATAATCTTTATTTAAAGGAAGATACTGGTGCTAACACTTTGATTGCTAAAATATTTGTTGATGACATCATATTTGGAGGCAATGATATGATATGCAAATCATTTGCTGATGAGATGAGCAAATAATTTGAGATGTCTATGTTTGGAGAGATAAAGTTCTTTATTGGTCTACAGATCATTCAACAAAGTGAAGGTATTTTCATTACATAGTCCAAATACATCAAAGAGGTCCTGAAAATATTCAAGATGGAAGATTCCAAACTAGTTGGAACACCAATGGCTACTGGATGTAAGTTAACAAAGACAAGACAACAGAGGTAAATCAGACTTTGTACAGATCAATGATTGGAAAAGTCATGTATGTTGTACACATTAGACCAGATATTGCACATGCAGTAGGAATTATTGCTAGATTTTCTACTAACCCTAGGGAATCACATATGACTACTATGAAAATAATTTTAAGATATCTGAAGAATACTGAGGAATTTGGCTTATGGTATAGAAGAGAAGGCAAATTTGAACTAAAAGTGTTTACCGACGCTGATTGGGCTAGAAATCTTGATGACCGAAAGAGCACAACTGGAGGAGCATTCTTTATGGGTGATAGAGTTGTCACATGGATTAGCAAGAAGTAAGGATGCATCTCTCAGTCCACTACAGAAGTAGAATACGTTGTTGCTACTGCAAACTGCTCAAATATTGCATGGATCAAATAGTTGCTGGAAGGTATGCATATGAAGATCTCAGAACTAGAGATTGTCTATTGTGATAACACCAGTGTAATAAACATTTCCAAGAATCCAGTCCTGTATTCCAAGACTAAACACATTGCAATCAAGTATCATTATTTAAGAGAACAAGTTCAAGAAAAAGAAGTAATACTTGAGTTTGTGCAATCAAAAGAATAATTAGTTGATATCTTCACCAAGCCACTGCCCAAGGATACATTTGAGTACCTAAGAAAGAGACTAGGGGTCAAACCCTTGTCTACCAGTTAGTAAAATACTGAAGGCTGCATCAGCCTATATATTATCAGAATATCATTCATGTTGATGCAAGCAAAAAAAAGATGAACTTCAAAGCTACATATATATATAGAAAGGTATATATCAGAACTGAGCACTACAGCTATTGTTGTATTGCTGATGGATAAGGGAAATTTAAGGAATATATTATGGATGGAGAGAAAAAGATCACTTGACATTAATGTCCGATATCTGTAAGATATTTGTTTGGAATTTTTTTCAAAGGGAGAGAAAGTATCCATATTATCAAAGTCTTCAAAAAAAGAAGAAATATTATCCATTATCATATTACTCCAACAGGGAGAGATCATATCCATAGGGAGAGTTGTTGACAAGAGATAGAGACATCAAAGAAGAATAGTCAAAAGAGAGATATTGACATAAGGGAAGGATGCAACACATCAAAACAAGAAACACAAAGAACTGCAAGAATCAAATCTAAGCTAACACAGAGCTTACTGATGGTCAGACATTTTTATCGGTTATCAAAACAAACGGTTTGGTAGTTTGATGAATCTCAACAATTGTATTTCATATTGTATTAGAAATAGTATAATGTGATAATATTGTATGTTGCCATCAATGCCAAAGGGAGAGATTAATGACATGTAACTGATTAAATGTTTGATAATGTTAAGTTGAAGATAATGCAAGACATTAAATCAGTTAATGGTTTGTATTGTCATTGATGTCAACTTGATATCATCTATACGGTCATGTATATAATGCCAAAGACTTTAGAGAATCAATGGAACAAAGATTATGCTTTCAGCAATGCATAAAAGTCAAGTATTCACTAAGAGACAGATAACACTGATGGAGTGCACACCATTGGTAAAGGCAAAGAACCAAAGTAATAGTGACGCTTGACGAGAAAAAGACAGTGTTGCTTGACAAAGCAAAATCATAGGATGCCTGACAAGATGAGAACAGAGTTGCCCGATGAATAAAATCCAATGTTCCTGACGGAGGGAGATCCTGAAGCTGACTGGAGTCACACTGATGGAACTGGAAGTTGTCACTGATGACTAACTATAGAGTTGACCAATAGAATAGAGAGTTCAGAAAATGACAAAATATCTAGCTGGCAAGAGCTAAAGATAGACTTAACTAGTTTTTTTCATTGTTTTACTCGACCAGAGTTAAGTGATTGATTTAGAGAAGACTTGTACAGTTGGCAAAAAGATAACTACAAGATAAATCAGGAGTTTAGCTTTAAATCAGATTGGCTGGATTGTTTTTTACGTCAAGAATCAAGAAATGGTGAATATCATGTCTATATAAGAGACAATTTTAATTCATTTCCATAGCAATCACCATCACATGAACGGGGGTGAATAGAAAGAGGATGCTGAAGAGAAACTGATGAAGGATAACTTCATACAGTCATGATCAATCAAGCTAAATGAGAGCTAAAAAATTCTGTAGACAATGATGAATAGTGAAGCACAACATCACAGAGAAGAAAATGTGGAGCACAAAGAATTGAATTGATACATTGATCAGAGAGTAATGTACTTAAATAGATCTGAAAATCTGTAATTCAAGTTGCATTAGAAACAGGTCATTGTGTTTCAGTTTAACCATTGAAGCATCAAGTCTCTTAACAGAGTAGGACTTAACAGTCTTCCATATATTGAGGTACATCCCAAGGAGTGTCAAAAAGCTTGATTCATGAAAGTAGCACTAGATTTTCCTAAATCTTATTGACATTCTAAGAAGGAGTTTGATTCAAGGATGGTAGAAAACTGATTTTCCTGATACTAAGTGACAACCTCTATGTATAAAATCCTCTAACAAGGTCACACCTAATAGTGTGTTTGTAACCTTTAGGATGGTTGGCTCCTAACAGGGCTCACTTTAGAAGAGTGAAAATTTGGGGTACCAGTCCCAATGGTTTTTTTCCTTAACAAGGTTTCTATGTTAAAATCCATGTGTTATGTGTGTATGGTTTATTACTTTACTATTTTACATTTCACATATACATTTATGGATTTATCGGTATACTCTGCATATTTACTAAGTGTTGGTAAATAAGTTTTACTGCTTATCAGTAATCAAGGAGAATAAGGTCAGAAAAGGAAAACCGACAGACAGTTAATTATTATAAGTATTTCATGGCATACATCTTGTAAGGGACATAATAATCTGAGGTTTATTTGATTGGTGGTTAGAATAAAGAAAAGTTTTTGAAGCCATTAATTCACCCCCCCTCTTAGTTATTACTAACAGTTGAATCCCAAGGAGTATATGACTTATTTTGTGTTGTCATTATGGCAACAAAGTCATATGAAGTTTTGACAGAAAACTATGTAGCGAAAATTGACTAAGTGTAGAAGATAGAACAAAACAATAACTTGCAATTGATTAGAGCATCAACGCACGTGTGTATGATCACATTAGGATATGTGCATTTAGAATTAAGCTCTATGGTATGTTTTTATTCTTACCCTATACACGCATGGTATAGAATGTCAGTACAGACAAGTTATAGAAAGAACAAGTATACTAGCAGTTCAGAATATAGAGTATGAAGCTGACTTTAGGTTTTTGATTAGCGTGTAATCTTTTGTTTTGTAAAAGCCAAGAACCTATTGTAATAAGTTTGTAATCATGTATTAAACATTATTGTAAAAACACTTCAGCCAATTTGTTTGGAAGCGTTGTGAATGTTGTTTTTGGGCCGACTAAGGTCTTGTTTATAGTCGTGTCTATTTAGGCATAAACATATATATATGCAATGTAAAGATATAGCTAAATTGTCAAATAAATAATCAAAGCAGATATATAGAAGAGTAGTATGAAGATTTCAGTATGAAATAGAGCCCTTAAAGAAGATAAGAGCACAAGTGCATAACTAGAACTGATTAAACATCTATGTCACATACAACAGTTCACTTTTGGATATAGTGCATATATATTCTCAGGAGGTTGTAGCCTTGTTTCTCATTGAGTAGTGAGCTCTTGGACAGTGTGTCCTCACTCCTAATAGGGTTATTTGTAAAAGAATCCTAACAGGGTTAGGCCCTTAACCAGGTCATTGTACTTGCATTGTAAAGACTACTCCTAACAGGGCAAAGGAACTTTAACAGGTTCATTATACTAGTGCATATTTGTGGGTACTAATTCTCACCAGGGTTTTCCTCTAATCAAGGCTTCCCTGTAATCATATTATGTATTATGTGATCTTGTGTTAAGATTCAAGTGTTATATAATTGATTTATGTTTAAAGATTGTTGAAATAGAATAATTAGTTAAACACTGATTCACCCCCCCCCTCAGTGTTTCCAACACTTTCTTGGTTCTTTAAATGATTTTATGTGCTAACACACTAATATTTCATGTTTGAACTTGTTTGCAACAGTTTTTGAAGTTTGAGATTTCCTCGTATACATGTATAAGTGACATATTCTACATCCATTTGGCTTTCACAAAGCCAATTTAATTGTATTGGATGTACAAATTTTTTTGCTTCACGCCCTATGAATATATAGTTTATGTTTTAAGTATGTAATTCATGAGTCATGTGTATTGATGTTTACTACTTTATGTTTTTGTGGATGTCATATAATTTTTAAATTGCTCATGCCTTATATCTATTGTTAGAAACTTAAAGAAAATAATGAAAATAAGAAAGAAAGAATCCAAGAGAGTATGCAAAGGAAAATATTTTACCAAAATACTAAAAGAGAGAGAGAGAGAGAGAGAGAGAGAGAGAGAGAGAGAGAGAGATTTATTCAATTGATCAACCAATAGTTCACAAAAATGCTCCAAGAACCATGACAAGAATACAAGGAT
>MU228190.1:311517-356908 GCA_018584345.1 Thuja plicata | reverse complement strand
GCAGTTCAGGATAGTTCTGGGTAGTAGATCTGGGTAATAATTCGAGGCTTTGTCCTACATAATATTGTAAGGGAATGCCCATGTGGCTTTGCATATTGTAATTCTGAAAGTTTGTAATTCCACATTTGTGGAGATAATAAGAAGCCAATTTTCTGTTCTTGCATATTGTTGTTGTTTCTCTGTTTATGTTATGTGTTTGTGGTATTAAGGGGAGCACCCTTCATCAGAAACATAATGAGGAGATTAATTTACCGAATAGTTAGGATAAAATACTAAATTTGAGATTATTTGTATGTTGACAATTTACCTGGTTGCACTAGATTAGACAAATGGTCAAATTCAATGGATGATTCAATTTGTGTTAGTTGCACTATTGTTAGGGGATGATAGGAGTCATGTGGGCTCAAAATTTATGTAGACCATTCATCGACCCATTCCTTTGACTCACACTCATCCCAATCTTCATCTGCACATGATGAACAAAAGCATGCCATATGTCATGTGTGGATGATCCATGAACCCGCATTAGAGCTTCTAAAAGAGTGTATCTCACTTAATCCTGTCAGTGTACAAAAATCATCCTTTGGTGCAATGTTAGTTTCATCCATCAACCAAAAAAATTTACAAGCCGTAGAATCACATTCATTGCCTAGACCCATTGTAGCATTACACCACTAGACAATACATCTCACATCTGACAATGTTACTTTCTCTTTGTACTTTAATTCTTCACATGCTAAGGATCTTTTTATACATACACTTGCACCATCATTCTCTCCCTTTCCATCACCAACCTCTGTGAAATTATATTTATACTGAATACCAGTGTTCTTATGCATCCTGCTCAAACAATCAAACATCCAAGAATTCTTGAATTATGATGCACAATTGTCTGACCATATGATTTGTCGATAATATTATATGCCCCTATTAGCCAAATCAACATAAAATATATGAAAGAAACCATGTAAAAACTTTGTACAATGTGATCCATCATCACTGATGTTAAAATGATACTCCCTATCTTCATATTCTCCTCTATACTATTAGGTGAATGCATGAATATTATATGAACAAATATAGCAACTTGTTGAGAGTTGTAATACTTTTCTTGCACCTCATTTTGTGGTTGTAGAGTGTAGTTCTCTACAAATTCCACAACTAAAACAATGGTATCAAATTGGAATGTGTCATTGCACAACTTGAATTGCATATCCAATCATCGAGCTCTATGTGTATTCCATCCATACTGCTACACATTTTTTTAACGAAAAATATCCATGAACTGATACACTAGAATCTTTTCAATTACTAAATCACATCTTTTAGCCTCTTTTCCATATTTTAGAGAAAATACCACAGTCTTATATTTTCCAAATTCCACTATTTTATTCCCAATTGCATGTGTACTCTCCATATTTTTGACAAATTAGAGAATGTTGCAAACCACCACAATCTATGCATGTATCATTCAAGCATGAAAGCTTGTAAAATTTTTGGCCATCCACTCTTTCACATAAAATGTTAGTAATTAATTCCCTTGAATATCTAGGTGGTTCATTTATGTTACAATCATGCAAAAGGGTATGTGCAGGATCATGGTATGCCAAACTATGGCCTTAAGGGGCAATCAAAAATCAAAAAATCAGGGTTAGTCAACTTGACGTAAAAAGTTGAATAGAATATGAAGGAAATTGAATATAGTTTCTAAACTACTAGCCCTTTTCTAAAAAAAAATTAATCTAATTGTTGAAAACTTTAGATTTCAATGCAGTAATACAAAAATTTTAGGAAAAAGATAAAAAGTACGTGTATGTATGGCCACCTTAATCACAATCAAATGATGATATATTTTCAAAAGATTCTAGATATAAGTAGTAGACTCATACCTGGATGTAACGCATATTTTTGTGTAATTGTTTCACAAATAAATAATTAATTATGATTTTTTTATGTAACTTATTCAGAATAAAAAAACTCTCGTGTCTGACCACCTTAACTAATTCTAAACTTTACAAAATTGAAAAAAAAATGTATTATAGTGGGAAAAGCATAGAATGTGATGCATGTTTTGGATTTCAAAAAGGTTAAACCGTTTGAAAGTTATAATTTTTTTTCAATCAGTTTGTCAATTAGGACTTTAGAGGTAACTCAATTATAAAATAAGTAATAATTACTTACTGAACTCAAAATTTGACAGCAATTATATTGATGGAAAGTTCATAATAGTACATGGTCGAAGTCTAGAGATCAGAGAAAATATGGTGAACACATATTTTGGGTTGAACATCCACATTTGGCATTGCAAAGCCAAAACCCAAGGCAAATACCAAGGCTAATCGAATATCCAAAAAAAATATCGCATATCTGATAATATCGGATATCCAATAATCTCACATATCTGATATTATGAGATATGTGATATGTCCCGCCCCATTTCAACATTTCAATTTCAATGCTATTTTCAATTTGGATTTTAGTTTTTTAGGTTATATGTTATAGATTTCATTTTTTATAATATTAACATTATATATTTATATTAGATTTTAATAGCATTAGTATTATATAATTATTTATATTAGTATTGTATAGTAGTAGTAGTATTATATTATTATTTATATTAGTATTATATTATTATTATTTATATTACTATGGTATAATAATGTAATATTGCTATTATATTTATTAATATTTATATTATAAGATATTTTGTCATGCGAAAAAAATTTCTTGAGGGCTTTGCAAGTGGCCACCTTCCCCGCATGTGCTCTGGAGATTTGCCCACCTTGCACACTCGGCGGTTTCTTTGAGTTGTTTTTGGGTTGGTCTTGTATTCCTTTTTTTCATTCTATTGCCCTAGTTATGTTTGGTTTTTATTCATTGGGTTTTTGCTTGTTGTTTTCTCTCTACCTGGTTGCTTTTTTAGGGCTTGATCCTTGCTTTCCTAGGCTTGTGTTGCATGTATGGCTAATGATGTAAAATATACCCTCCCCAATGGTTGTGTGGAGAATAGTAATCATTCCAAAGAGAGGTTGAATGATCCCAGTTCGAGCAATGATTATGGTTAGGGTGATCATGACTTTAGAGGACACAAACCTTCATATAAGGCAATGGTTTCAGATGGGTCTGCATCTAAATGCCCAGAATCTATCTTTCTTGAAAATATTTTTATTGAGAAGGATGTGAGAGGTAGAGGAGAGTAGCCCAACACAGATGAAAATTGATGAGGAGATAGTGTTGACTCTGGTAGTCCCTACAATTTTGTTGGAGGAGAAGGTAAGACCCCTAATCTTGTTGGTAATACCTTTTCTCTATCACCAAACAAGGACATGTTGAATGCTATTAAGGAGGAACAAACTAGGCTTAAGAATATTGCAGTCTTCTTTGTTTGCATGGATGTTAAATATCTTCCTGCACGCAAATTTCTTGATGATTGGATAAACAATGTTTGGGGCAAGAAGCTCAGCATTTTTGTAAGTTTTAGTAGAATGATACAGAAGGGGTTGTCTATGGTATTTTTTAAAAACTATGCTATGCAAGAAAAGGTGTTAAATAAGAGTTTTTGGAATGTTGGGCAGACCATGTTCAGAGCCCTACCATGGTCTCCCAAATTTAAACCATGAAAATTTTATTTCTCAAGCCTCTCCCTTTTGGGTGGAACTTAAGGGTATTCAACCAGAATTTTGGTCTTTCTTACCTCATATGTTAAATCCTTTTTTCTTTGTTCTAAAAATCAAGGACACTAAGGTCACCCTCCCTCACCTTAAGTCCCACATTCTTTTGGCTCCCACCCAGGGGATTACCTTCCCTAATAATATTTCCATGAAGTTTGATGGAGCAATTTACAAATGGGAGATATCTAAACTTGGTGATATTGGTGCATGATTCCATTGTAATTTAAATGACCACACCAAAAAAGATTTCCCATTGCTAAAAAACATACCAAAAGATTTTCATTATGGTAACAATAATGGTAATCAACCAAACCCTAAAGTTGATAGGGCTACTGTTGATACTCAAGATGACACCTTTATTACTTTAAATAATCATCTGTTTGATGAGTAATATGAAGTGAGACCTACATCCACACCTCCCTCTAAACCCCCTAAGAGGAATTATTCTATTTCCCATTATATCCCCGTGCCTAGAGAGAAAGTTAATGAAGATAATTCTAGTCACAAAAATGCCCAACAAATTTTTCTGTCTAGAATTAATGCATGGGCTAAAAAATATAAAGAGGCCCACGAACCTAATACATCTCTAGAATAGAAGAATGCCTCAGATGCCTCCATGATTTCAACAATAGACAATGAAAATAGTTTAGAAAAGAACCTAATACTGAGACTGAGTGTATGGAGGAGGGGTTCACTAAAGTAATTACTAAGAATAAAAAAAGGAAAACATATGAAAGGAACAATAGTCTCAAAAATAATGATAGAAGCAATAAATTAAAGGGAAATGAAATTACCGAGTGCTTCACCAAGCTATGTAGGAATACAACACCTTTAATTGGTCAATGATGAAGATACAAATTCATAGTTGGAATGTGAGAGGTATGGAAATTCTTGATAGAAAATACATTGTTAGAAGATGGTGTAACAACCTTCCAAGTAAGGACATAATTTGTCTACAACAGATCAAAGTCACTAGATATCAAGCCTTTAATCTACTAAAACTTGTTTGGGACAGCTCCAAATGCCTATATTCAAGACATGATAGAGGCAAAGGGGGTCTAGCAACATTATGTTGGAGATTTGCCTCTGTGCAAATAATTTATTGTATGTTTGTCATTGATGACAACATATAATATACAACAAGTATCCTATATGCAATTATCAGTATAGATGTTTTGGTATGACACGTGTTTATTTCCATGGTGTATACATGTTCTAGATGCCATGTGCATTCACACCGAGTCAAATATGCAGTTATAGTTGAGTTATGATTAATGAGTTATGGAAGTTACAATTTCTAGAGTTTATCTGTTAAGAGCCAATATAAATACAGTGTCACTTGAGTTGCGTCTATCTTTGGGATATGAATTTTTGTATTAATGTTTAGTTATGAGTCAAATATAATTATCCAAAGGCGCTAAACGTGTTTCAATAGAATATTGATGTTAGAGTTAATTTGGTGAAGCCGACTTTGTGAAGAATTGTGTCTATTCAGTTTGAGTTACGTGGTCCTAACTTTGATTGTGTGCTTGGTTGAGATGACAAGAAAGTTGATGAAGAGTTTCCAGATACCATCATGACCTTATCCTTGGTGAAGATACATATAGCAGTTCTATTATGTTCGCTAAGTGAAAAAGAAAAGACAGAGAAGAGAAAAATGTCAGAAAGAATAAGTTGAAGATCTATGTGAAGAAATAGAAGTTGATTGCATTTCATTGGAACTAATCAAGATAGCAAGTCTACTCAAATAGTTCATTTACTAGATATAGTGTATATCTATTGTACTGAAGGTTGTAACCTTCACCATCTTAGTAGTGAGCTATTGGACAGTGAGTCCTCACCCTTAACAGGGTTATTTGTAAAAGACTCCTCACTGGGTCCGACCTTTAACCAGGTCTATGTACTTCTTGCATTGTAAAGATCAACTCCTAACAGGGTTGTAGGATCTTCTAATAGGGATCATTGTAAACTAGTGTAGTTATTTGTGGGTGATAATTCCCACTGGGTTTTTTACCTATTTGGTTTCCCCGTAACCAAATTGTTGAGTAATCTATTGTGTTATTTGAATGTGCATTTACTTTATATCAAATTACACTTAAGAAAGAGAAAATAATTAAATTGACTGATAACTAATTCACCCCCCCCCCCCCTGCCTCTTAGTTATCCTTAGGACTATTCCAACAATTGTTNATTCCCCCCCCCCCCCCCTGCCTCTTAGTTATCCTTAGGACTATTCCAACAATTGTTATTAGAGCCAAGTGCCTTGGAGAGAAAGCCTAATAGCTTAAGGTAGATCAGATGGCATACTTCAGGAAAGAGAGTCCTAAGTTTGATGGAGAAAACTATAGTGACTAGAAGAAAAAAATGATAACACATCTTCAGTGTGTTGGATTTGAGATCTATGAGATTTCCACTCAAGAAATTGAAGTTCCCACCTTGAAAGATCTTGCAGAAGAAGACTCTACTATGAAACAAAAGGAAGTGTTCACTAATAATGCAATTGCCAAAGAAGCCCTATTCAGTGCCCTATCTAACAGTGAATTTTCTAAGATCAAGAAGATAGATAAAGCATACTCTATTTGGAAATACTTAGACAATATGTTTGTAAAGGATACATCCAAGCAAAGAATGCACACAGAAAGACATGGAAGAAAAGATACAACAGTTTAGAGATGTTACCTAAAGAAAACATCAGAGCTTACAATCAGAGGATTAATGAAGCAGTATCAGGTATAAGAAACAATGGTGGAGAAATATAAGAGGAAGATATAATGGATAAATTAATGACCACATTGACAACAGAATATGAGAGAAAGACAAATATCTTAGATGAGACTATGCAATTTTCAAAAGACTTCAAGAGGGAGACTTTAATCAAAAAAATATCTGGATTTGAGATATCTAGATTGAAGATAGAACCTAAAAGTGAGATAGCCTTCAAAGCCACAGTCCACAACAAGAAATCTATAAGTAGCTCTAGTAATAATGAAGAAGTTGATACAGAACTAGAAGAAATCATTGCTATGATTGACAAGAAGGAAATGAAAGGTAAAGGGAAATATGAAGGACAACTACCATTCAAATTTTTTCCATGCAAAAAAGTTGGTCACTTTGCATCCAAATGCCCTACAAGAGTCAAGAAGTTTGGATCAGATTACAAACCTAAGTAAACTAAAGAATGTTATCATGTTGAGGATGGTGTAACTGATGATGAATCAGGAGAAGATGAAACTGGATTCATTGCCATTAAATAAATTCAGAATATTATTCAAGAAATGGACCAAGAAGATGAAGTAAAAGAACAAGAGTTAGCATTAGTTTCAAAAGCTGACATCAGAACTGACTAGATCATTGATAGTGGATGTTCACACCACATGAAAGGAGACAAAGATAGATTTGTACATTTGGACAAGTACAAAGGTGGCATGGTTAGATTTGGAGATAACACTCCCAAACCTATCATAGGTAGAGGTTCTATCACCTTATATGGAAAGAACAAGACATATGATGTTCTCTATGTTGATGGTTTGCATCATAACTTACTAAGTGTAGGACAGTTGCTTGATAAAGGATATCAATTGGAATTCAAAAAAAAAATAGTGCATCATTAACAACAAAGAAGGAGAGATGATTGCATCAGGCTCAAAGACCAAAGGTAATGTTTTTTAGCTCAACTCAAAAGTAACTTTTTTTGTTGCAAAAGTAGATGACAGTTGGCTATGACACAAGAGACTTTGCCATATCAATTTTGACAACATAGGCAAGATAATTAATGTAAAGGTAGTAAGAGACCTTCCTAGCATTGCAAGACTAGTTGACACCATGTGCAGGGAATGTGTGATGGGGAAGCATGTGAGGACCTCATTCAGGAGAAAACAAGACTCTATGGAAAACAAATTAGATTTAATACATACATACCTATGTGGACCTACTCAAACAAGATCATACTATGGAGAAAGGTATTTTATTTTGGTTGTTGATGATTTCTCAAGGACGATGTGGGTTGCATTCTTAAAAGAATAATCTAAAGCTTTTGAGAAGTTCAAAGTATTCAAAGCTAAGGTTGAGAATGAATCTAGTTTAAAGATAAAATGTCTGAGATCTGATAGAGGAGGAGAATTCACCTCCGACCATTTTTATGACTACTGTGAAGAACATGGAATCAAAAGATAGTTAAGTGCACCTAGAACCCCTCAGTAGAATGGGATAGCAAAAAGGAGGAACAGGATAATACTTGACATAGTGCACACTATCATGATTGAAGGAAATGTTACCCATACCTACTGGAGAGATGCAGTCAATACAATAGTTTACACTTTCAATAGAATACAATTGAGGCCAGGCACAGAAAAGACACCTTATGAACTTTGGTTTGTCAATGTACCTACTATAAAATACTTTAGAATCTTTGGAAGAAAGTGCTACATCAAGAGAGATGATAGCATTGGAAAGTTTGATGCTAGAAGCAATGAAGGTATTTTTCTTGGTTACTCTACTAAAAGAAAAGCCTATAGATAATTTAATCTAAGATTAAAGAAGATCATTGAAAATACTCATTTGAAGATTGATGAGAAGTTTATGATTCAAGAAAGATATTATGACTATGCTCCCATGATTGAAGATGAGCCCAGACCCATCAATAAGGACACAGTTATTAAAGAAATATTTGACTGTATTGATGTTTCATGTAACAATCCTGGACCAAGTGAAGAAGAATCACAGATTATAGATGAAAGTATCACTCCTAAGAATTCAAGATAAACATCCAAATACCACTCTAAGGAAGATATCATTGGAGATCAGAGCACAAAATTCTTGACAAGATTTAGAGCAAAAGGTTCCACCACTGATGAAGAGGTATGCTTACTTTCAAATATTGAACTCTTAAGTGTTTAAGATGTGTGCAAAGATTCAGATTGGAAAAGTGTCATGCAAGAAGAATTAGATCAAATAATCAAGAATAAAACATGGGAACTCATCCCTAGATCTCATGACAAGAACATGATTGGAACTAAGTGGATATTCATGAACAAAATGAATGAAGAAGGCACAGTGGTAAGGAACAAAGCAAGATTAGTATGTAAAGGATATGCAAAGAGAGAAGGAATAGACTACACTGATACATTTGCCCCTATGAGCAGACTTGAAGCTATCAAGTTGTTTTTGGCCTATGCAACATTCAAGAACTTTAAGGTATACCAAATGGATGTCAAGTCATCTTTTCTGAATGGTGACTTGAAGGAAGATGTCTATAGAGAATAGCTTGAAGGATTCAAACTTTCAGATAAACTAGACATGGTATGCAAGTTAAAGAAAGCACTTTATGCACTTAAACAGGCCCCAAGAGCATGGTATGAGAGACTTGATGGTTACTTAACAAAGATAGGATTCAGAAAAGGAGCAGCAGATTGTAATTTATTCATAAGAGAGATAGATGAAGGATTACTACTTGTTGCTATTTTTGTTGATGACATTATCATTAGAGGTAATGACAAACTTAGTGAAAAATTCACCAAAGAAATTAAAAGTGAATTTGAAATGAGCATGATTGGACCTATCCAATAATTTCTTGGATTGAATGTAAAACAAACAAACAAAGGCATATTCATAAATTAGTCTAAGTATGTGAAGGAGATATTGAAGACTTTCAAGATGAAATATTGCAAACTAGTAAGCACCCCCATGATAACAGGAAGCAAGATTTCTAAAGATGATGATTCCACAATAGTTGACAAGACCCTATACAAGTCTATGATTGGAAAACTCATATAGCTTACTCAATCTAGACCTGATATTTCTAATGCAGTTGGCATTGTTGGAAGATTTGCAGCTAAACCCAAGAAAAATCATCTAATGACAATAAAAAGAATATTTAGAAACTTAAAAGGAACTATTGACTATGGTTTATGGTATCCTAACTTAGAGAATATACAACTTCATGTGTACATAGATGCAGATTGGGCAGGTTGTGTTGATGATAGAAAGAGTACATCAGGAGGAGTAGCATTTCTTGGAGATAGATTGGTCACTTGGACAAGTAAAAATTAGAATTGTATATCTCAGTCAACAACAAAAGCTGAGTATGTTGCAACAACATTGAATTGTTCAATAATAGTTTGGATCAAATAGATGATTAAAGACTTTGGTATTAAAATTGATTATCCTATTGTTATTCACTGTGACAACACTAGTGCTATCAATATGTAAAAGAACCCTATGATGCATAAAAAGACAAAACACATTGAGATCAAATACCACTTCCTAAGAGAAAAAGTTGCAGACAAAGAAGTAAGGTTGGATTATGTGAGCACCAAAGAACAACTATCATATATTTTTACAAAGCCTCTATCAAAAGATAATTTTGAGTATCTCAGGGAGAAGTTGGGATTAATTCCCTTTCCTAAGTCTGATTAGAACTTGCAGCAAGTACATCAATCCTTGGTGACTGATGAATGGTTGACTACTCTACTTTTGGAGTAGTACCTATTCTTAATGGTGTTTAACACCTGTTGCCAAATTTTAGTCTAGGGTCTTTAGGTCCTAGGGGGTAAAATTGTTCTTTGGTGACCTACTTCTCATTCATCTTGAAACCTTCCCCTAATGTGCTTATCAGATAAATTATTTTCCTTTCCTATTTAAGCCTAGCGGGTTTTTAATCTTTCTTCTTGATCTGGTGTTTAGGTGATTTAGGTATGTCAAGAAAGGGGTGTCATAGCATCTTCCAAATGAGAAGTATTCACCCTCGGATCTTTAATGCTCAATGTGTTTTTCTAAAAGGTAAGCATGTTATTTACATAAGCAATTCATAAAGCTCTTGTTGGTAAAAAAATAGTTTTTCAACTCTTAGAGATATCAAGTTACAGAGTAGTGGCAGTGATCATGCACCATCCAGAAAATTTGGTCTCAAAGGTACAACCCTGACACAAGTGAAAAAAGAAAATAAGAGGTTAAGTGCTCCCGAAGGAAAAGAAGTGGTTTAAGTGCAAAAAGGATAAAAGGTAAAGCCATCGGGATACTTTTCTGAAATAAAGGAAAAAGATTACGGTAAAGGTATTCTCTTATGTTCTTTTTCCACACAAGTTAAAATGGTCTAATGTTCATTCATTTCAGCATCAGAAGGAAAGTATGTTCTATTTCTGCAATACTAAGGCTTTGTTTTGGCAAGTGTCTAATGAATGTAAAGTTAAGTGTAAGCTTTCAGATTTTGAGGCCGTTATGTTCTCCAAAATGGGAAGTTTGAATAGTTGTTGATTATCAAAAATTAAATGCAAATCCTACCATTGCGTCCATTAGGTCACCTTAATGTCATTCATGTGGTTCTAATGTTCAAATCTTAGTGGCTATTTCTTTAGCATTCACCATCATTTTCTACTCACTGTATTTGTATAGTAAGTCATTTGTCTCCACTCATTTTCTCAATTTTATAGTAAATGGCAGTTAAGGCTTCTAGTTACGATAAATTAATTGGTATTGAGAGTGAATTGAAAGAAGTTTCCAACACATCTCTAAGATTCTTTGATCTCAGAGATTTGCACAGAAGATTGAATTCTCATCCAATTAATCCTATTACACAGAAGCTCAAGGACAATGGTCTGATAGAAGCTGCAGGGTTTCCAATGGCAGTTCAAGCTCTTGAGCTCATTAGAGAATGTATAGAGAAATACAACCTGGTGAAAAATCAAATCCTATTCCTAGATAAGTCAATTTTGTTGACGATTGATAAAACCCTAATCCAATCTGCTTTCGGCATTTTGATGAAAGACATGTATTGCGACATCAACTTTGGTTCATCTACATCTATGTTCAATGAAAAGAAGACTCTAAGGAGGGAAGACATGCAGAAGACCTGGTTCCAGACCCCTCGATCAAAGAAAAGTAAGATGCCAAAGACTCTCTTCAGAACAACTCTATAGAGGGAAATTGTTGATATTCTGGCACTGCTGCCCAGATTGGATGAAAAACCTGAGATCCTGGATCTCGTTGAACATAATTTCTTCCTTGTTCAAGCTGTCTGTGCAGAAAATATGTTCATTGATTGGGTAGAAATCCTGTGTGGGAAGCTAGCATCCTGGATGAGTTCCTATCAAGGATTTAAATAGTTCTACATGTCTTCATACTTGATCTATGCTCTGGCGACTCAGCACCTATTGCCCAGCTTACTAGCAATCCAGAATTAATTTTGACAACAACACAAAAATATATGAGTTCTACCCGAATCTTTAATTGCATCGAAGCTTTGAGAAATATACTGCTGTGAATGATGCATTCACAATGAGAATATGTTGGGAACTTCAAGGTTGCCCAGAAAGAAGATTCTCGCCAGAGGCCATCTCAATAATCAGTCAGTATGGATGCTCTTTCAGCCAATTCCCTAGTTTCTCTTATCTTCAAATAGGAGCCTTCTCTAGATTTCCTAAGAGGTTGCCCCGGTATCCTAAAGATAAGGTGGTCTTGGTGGAGCTTTGCTGACAGATATTGGAAGTGAAAACTCTATGTTCAACTATGAAGAAGATTGCCAGAATTTCCTTCCCTATGGTTGTTGGTCCATATTCATGTTCATCCAGATCTGATGCCCAGAATTTGATAAAGAGCTTTGAGGATAAGATCAAGCTAATTGATTATGAGGTTCTTAGGCCTAAATATGATCCTATGGGTTTTCTTAGAGATCACTTGAAGCTCAGACATGCTTGTAGACATGTCCTGGATATTGAGGATTTTTGGGCCGAATGTTTTAATGAGTATCAGACATAGAAGAAATTGTGGTCCCGTTTAACTTTGGAGGAAATTACAATGTATAATAATTTTTTTCATGCATCTGATCTTGCAGATGATGGCCTCTTCATGCATCCTTCATCTGATGACCAGATCAAGGTGTTTCCCATTTCTTCCTCTCCACCAATTGGTCCAGTGGTTGATTCATTGGAGCTTCTCATGAGAGGCATTATCAAGAGAACCGACAAGTACGTGGAATGGACCAGAGTGAGACAGAAAATAACTTCTGGCACAGGTTCATCCAGAGGAACAACTTCAGGTGTTGAGCAATCAACTTCAGCAGTTACTTCTTCTATGGCACCATCAATTTTAGTAGGTGCAGTGCAATCTGCCGAGCAGGGAGGTGACCAACCTCCTAAAAAGAATGTCCCTATCACTCTGACCTATGGAGATGGTTCACTCCTAAACATTGGAAACATAGAAGATAAGGAAAAGGAAAAGAATAAAGAACAAGAGGTTTTCATGACCAAGCCTCCCTCACCAATTCTAGTCATCACTTTGGATGACACAAACCCGATGGATGGTCAGGACTCCTCTCAGCAGGTAAACATTTATATAAGAGGGCAATAGATGGAACTTTCTTAAGGTGCGTGGACAGGCCACAACAAGAGAGATTGCTCCAGACATTCAAAAATGAGGTTTGTGGTGGACACTTCTCATCCATAGTCATTGCATATAAAATCTTGAGGCATTTTTACTACTGGCCCGGTATGTTTAAAGACTCCTACAATTGGGTGGCCAAGTGTGATAAGTGCTGAATGTTTTCCAGTAAGCCTCAGTTGGCTGCTCTTCCATTGAATCCGGTTGTAGTAGAGGGTCCCTTTTAGCAATGGGGTCTTGATTTCATTGGTTAGATAAATCCTCCCTCTTTTGTAGGTCTCCTATATGTCATAACTTCCATAGATTACTTTACCAAGTGGGTTGAGGCTAAGCCTACCAAGAAAACCACATCTAAGGTGGTCTGTGAATTTATCAAGGAGAACATCTTTGTAAGGTTTGGAGTGCCGATGAAGCTATTGATGGAAAATGCCATTTATTTCTCTTCTTTGGAGATTACAAAGTTCTGCTACAACAACAATATCCATCTGAGTCACTCACCTGATTATTTCCCTCATGGAAATGGTCAGGCTGAGTCAAGCAACAAGAACCTGATTAACATAATGAAGAAACTAGTTTTAGAGAGTCAAAATTATTGGCACAAGAGATTGCACAAAGCTCTATGGGTGGATAGGATAACACCTAAGTGAGCTATTAGGATATCCCCTTTTGAGCTACTTTACGAAATTGAACCTAGTCTCCCACTTCCACTGGAGTTATCCATTTGCAGGCTGAAGCAGGTAATTGAAGATCCAGTTTTCCAAATTGGTATGGAGAAATGAATCATGTATCTAACCAAGTTGGAGGAAGAATGGGAAAATCTTGTTGACCACATCACTGATCATCAGAGGAGAGTGAAAACATTCATTGATAAGAAGGCTAGAACAAGAAATTTTATGCAAGGTGACTTGGTCTTATGGTGGGATAAAAGGTGTGAGTCTAAAGGAAAGCATCATAAGTTTGACTCACTTTGGAAAGGACCATTCAATATTGTACAAGTGAACTAGAATAATTCCTTTACTCTATCATATCCTTCTAGAGAGATTCTTCCATTCTCCTATAATGGCCAGGATTTGAAGCTCTACCAAATACTCAAGTGAAAGAAGACAACCCCTGTAGGTTAGTGTTAGTGTAGGTAGGTTTTCTTTGCATTTCTCCTGCTTTCTTTCCTTCTTTCTTATTCTTGTTTAGTTTAATTTCCTTTCCTATTGTGTGTTTTAGTTTTGTCTCCCTGTCATTTTTTCTGCCGGTCTTGTTGTGCAGAACTAGAGACTCTGGGTCCCTTCTCAGACATTGGCATGTCTAAGTCCCCAGTCAAAGCCAGCTTTTTCCAAATTTTAGTCTAGGGTCTTTAGGTCCTAGGGGGTAAAATTATTCTTTGGTGACCTACTTCTCATTCATCTTGAAACCTTCCCCTAATGTGCTTATTAGATAAATAATTTTCCTTGCCTATTTAAGCCTAGCGGGTTTTCAATCTTTCTCTTCTTTTGGTGTTTAGGTGATTTAGGTATGTTGGAAAAGGGGTTTCATAGTGTCTTTCGAATGAGAAGTAGTCACCCTCAAATCTGTAATGCTCAATGTGTTTTTTTGAAAGGTAAGCATGTTCTTTTTCTGCAAGACTAAGGATTTGTTTCGGCAAGTGGCTAATGAACATAAAGTTAAGTGTAAGATTTCAGATTTTGAGGCCGTTATGTTCTCTGAAATGGGAAGTTTGAATAGCCATTGATTATCAAATATTAAATGCTAATCCTATCGTTGCGTCTGTTAGGTCACCTTAATGTCATTCATGTGGCGCCAACATTCAGATCTTAGTGGCTATTTCTTCATCATTCACCATCATTTGCTGCTCACTGTATTTGTATAGCAAGCCATTTATCTTCACTGATGTTCTTAGTTTTATAGTAAATGGAAGTTAAGGCTTCTGGTTATGAAAGATTAATTGGAATTGAGTGTGAATTGAAAGAAGTTTCCAACACATCTCTAAGATTCTTTGATCTCAGAGATTTGCACAGAAGATTGATTTCTCGTCCAATTCACCCTATTACACAGAAGCTCAAGGACAATGGTCTGATAGAAGCTGTAGGGTTTCCAATGGCAGTTCAAGCTCCTGAGCTTGTTAGAGAATGTATAGAGAAATAAAACCTGGTGAAAAAGCAAATCTTGTTCCCAGATTAGTTGATTTTTCTGACGATTGATAAAACCCTAATCCAATCTGCTTTTGGCGTTCTAGAGAAAGACGTGTATTGCAACATCGAATTCAGTTCATCTGCGTCTATGTTTAATGAAAAGAAGACTCTAAGGAGGGAAGAAATGCAAAAGACATGGTTCTAGACCCCTTGATAAAAGAAAAGAAAGATGCCAAAGACTCTCTTTAGAACAACTCTAAAGAGGGAAATTGTTGATAGTCTGGCCCTAAAGACTAGATTAGACAAAAAACCTGAGATCCTGGATCTTGTTGAACATAATTTCTTCCTTATTCAATCTGTCTGCATAGAAAATATGTTCATTGATTGGGCATAAATATTATGTGAGAAGCTCACATCCTAGATGAGTTCCCATCAAGGATTCAAATAGTTCTACATGTCTTCATACTTGATCTATGCTCTGGTGACTCAGCACCTATGGCCCGACTTACCAGCAATCCAAAATTTTGACAACACCAAAATATATGAGTTCTACCTGAATCTACAATTATACTGTTGTGAATGATGCATTCATAATGATAATATGTCTAGAACTTCAAGGTTTCCTAGAAAGAAGATTCTCACTAGAGGCCATCTTGGCAATCAGTCAGTATGGATGCTCTTTCATCCAATTCATGAGTTTCTCTTATATTCGAATAGGAGCCTTCTCTGGATTTCCTAAGAGGTTGTCCCAGTATCCTAAAGATAAGGTGGTCTTGGTGGAGCTCTACTAACAGATATTGGAAGTGAACATTCTATGTTCAATTGTGAAGAAGATCGCTAGAATTTCCTTCCCTGTGGTTATTGGTCCATATTCATGTGCATCCGAATCTGATGCTCGAAATTTGGTAAAGAGCTTTGAGGATAAGATCAAGATACTTTATTATGAGGTTCTTAGGCCTCAATATGATCCTATGGGTTTTGATAGAGATCACTTGAAGCTTAGACATGCCTACAGACATGTCCCAGATATTGAGGATTTCTGGGCCAAATGTTTTAATGAGTATCAGACACGGGAGAAATTGTGGTCTCGTTTAACTTTGGATGAAATTATAATGTATAATAATGTTGTTGATGTGTTTGATCTTGAAGATGATGGACTCTTCATGCATGCTTCATCCTATGACCAGATCAAGGTGTTTCCCATTTCTTCCTCTCCACCAGCTGGTCCAGTGGTTGATTCATTGGAGCTTCTCATGAGAGGCATTATCAAGAGAACTGACAAGTGGGTGGAATGGAATAGAGCAAGATGGAAAAGAACTTATGCCATAGGTTCATCTAGAGGAATGACTTTAGGTGTTGATAAATCAACTTTATCAATTACTTTTTCTGTGGCGCCATCAGTTTCAGTAGGTGCAGCACAATTTTCCAGGCAGGGAGGTAACCAGCCTCTGAAAAAGAATGTCCCTATCACTCTGACCTGTGGAGATGGTTCACTCCTGAACATTGGAAACTTAGAAGATAAGGAAAAGGAAAAGAAGAAAGAAAAAGAGGTGTTCATGACCAAGCCTCCCCCACCAATTCTAGTCATCACTTTGGATGACACAAACCCGATGGATAGTTAGGACTCCTCTCAGCTGGTAAACACTCTAGCCCTTTCACTGACTAAAGTTGCCTCCTTACCTATTCCACCTCAAGACAAGAAGACTCCTCCAGTGGCCCAAAAGCTCTTTGATCCTACAAAGCTTCAGTCTGCAATAAAGGTGTTATCCACAGACTCAAGGTTGGAAGAAACAATTGAGAAGAAGAAGAAATGACATTACGAAGCCATTTCTTCAAAGGGCTTGATCCTTAAGGCAAGCTCATCTCAGCCACTGGTGAAGAAGGCAAAGAAGAAAAAGTCCATGGTGGCCCTTTCCCATGATTCCAAAACTAGGCATATGTTAATAGAAATAGTAGAGCCATAGAAAGAAGGAAAGTTTCATGAACTTTCAGCTCAAGATTTCCAGATAAAAACTATGGACCTAGGAGTGTCAGTGCATGACTCAATGGTGAACATCTGGAAAACCACCAATGAGCAGATTGAGGATAGGTTAGAATAACACAGAGTAGACAAGGAAGTCCTCAAGTATGAAAATAAGGAGCTAGTTGAGTATATTAAATCTTCTCTTGGCAGTACTTCATCTTCTTAGTTTGACCCCAATGCGGTAGAAAATAAGAACTTGCTACTGAAGCTGCAGCAAGAGAGACAGTTTGGGAATATTGGCAGAGCATGGATAGAGGCAATGAAGGTTCAAGGCCCCATTTTCATCAAGAATTTGGGGAACCTTCTACTTGATGCATACAAATTGAAGGATACATCATCAAAGCACTAGGAGACCATTTATAATGCATCCACTCGATTGACAGAGCAACTAGCCACCTTGCAGGAGGTGAGTGATGCAAAGACTAGTGTTGCAATCTCCAATGGCATCCTTAAGACTGGACAGGGGCCATTGTTTCACTTGAGACAGTCTTTGGAGTTCATGATTGAGATCTCAAATAGATCATTAAATGAACTCAAGACTATGATTGAGTTAGTGCAAAAGGAGATGGACAAAATTTTTGAGTTTTTGAAAGTTTTGCACATGAAATCTCAAGTTTCTGAAAGTGACAAGTTGGTGAATACAGAGTGAATGAAAGCTAAGTTTCTTGCTTTCATAGATGAGATTGCAGATCTGGCTAGCTCCCAATTGTCAAGAATCAATGAGCTCTCCGCAATAGATGCATTGATCAAAAATGAATCGGAGAAGCTCCAATCCCAGATTGCTAGGTTTGATGAACTAACAGAGATGCATGATTTTTGAATGATCTGAGCTGACAATATAATCATTCTAAATGCTTGGGAATTGGGCAAGGTAATGGATGAAATGAAGGATTATAGAGGAAAAGCTGTTACAGAGAAGAAGGCATAGAATCTGTTGACCTGTGTCGTCTTCCCAATTTTTGTATATTGTAGCCATTTGGGACATTTTGTCAGCTTTGTCAGTTTTTGTAACCAACCAGGTTTGTTATTAGAATGTTCCTCTCAGAATATTGTAAAGAGGCAATCATTATTGTAACAGGTCATTTTAGAGAAGACCTATAGATGTAAATTTCTATAAAGTAAATAAGATCAACAAAAATTACTTTGGGTGAACCCTTGTAGCTAGGACTACTGTATGTGACTCCGAGTTTGAAGTGATTTTTGTTTTTCATCTTAGATAGCTGTGTGATTTTTTGAATGAGGATGTTGATACTCAAAATTGAATGAATATTAGTGAACCAGGTTTTGTTATTTTCATTCAGTGGATTTCATGTTTACTATCTCTAGCATAAGCACTCAGTTTTCTTTTCATTGCACATCTTAGTTCAATAGATTAGTTCTATCATAAGGGATTGGGAAGAGGGTTAATAGAAAATGAGATCAAGATAATCTGGGTATTGTCAAAGTTTCACAATCTTTGTAATCTGGTAATTGCATTGTTACACCTTCTTTCTTCATCTTTGTTGGTAGATGGTAGTTTGCATTCATCCCACACTGCATAATAGTTTGCATTTCAGATTGCATGTCATTGAGTAATTCCCCATTCATTGCATAAGTTGTTTGAAGCTTTGAGCAACTTTGTTGAACCTCTTCTTCTCTCCGGTTAAGAGCATACCCCTAAAAACTAAAAGACAAAATTCATTGCATATCTTTCACATAATGGATATTGTACCTTTCAATTTAGGGGTCATTGATAGATTCCTACCATTGAACCAATTTATGGTTACTTTTTGTTCTACGTAAGCCATCTTTGGGTATTTTCAAGATTCATTATATAAATCAAATTTAAAGTAGACAAACTATAAACCAACAACACCCTTTGTCATTGATGTCAAAGGGGGAGTATTAGTAAGAGGGAGCATATACTCTGGGGGAGTATACAGAGTAGTAGAAGTAAAGAGGAACCTTTGATGAGGATATTGAGATGATTTTAAAAATAAGGAAGACACCTTGAGTTGATGATACCATATGTTGCCTTCAATGTCAAAGGGGGAGATCGTTGGAGATTTTCCTCTGTGCAAATAATTGATTGTATGTTTGTCATTGATGACAACATATAATATACATCAGGTATCCTATATGCAATTATCAGTACAGATGTTTTGGTACTATGTGTGTTTATTTCCATGGTGTATACATGTTCTAGATGCTATGTGTATTCACACTGAGTCAGATATGCAGTTACAATTGAGTTATGATTAATTAGTTATGGTAGTTATAGTTTCTGGAGTTTATCTATTAAGAGCTGACGTAAATACTATGTCACTTGAGTTGTGCCTATCTTTGAGATATGTGTGTTTGTATTAATGTTTAGCTATGAGTTAAAGATAATTATCCAAAGGTGCTCAATTTGTTTCAATAAAATATTGATGTTAGAGTTAATTTGGTGAAGCCGACTTTGTGAAGCATCGCATCTATTTAGTTTGAGTTGCGCGGTCCTAACTTTGATTGCATGCTTGGTTGAGCCGACAAGAAAGTTGATGAAGTGTTTACAAATATCATCATGACCTTATCCTTGGTGAAGATACATATAGCAGTTTTGTTATGTTCACTAAGTGAAAAATGAAGTGAAAAAGAAAAGACAGAGAAGAGCAGAAAGTCAGAAAGAATAAGTTGAAGATCTATGTGAAGAAATAGAAGTTGATTGCAATTCATTGTAACTGATCAAAATAGTAGGTCTACTCAAATAGTTCATTTACCAGATATAGTGTATATCTGTTGTACTGAAGGTTGTAGCCTTCACCATCTTAGTAGTGAGCTATTGGACAGTGAGTCATCACCCTTAATAGGGTTATCTGTAAAAGACTCCTAATAGGGTCTGACCTCTAACCAGGTCTCTATACTTCTCACATTGTAAAGATCAACTCCTAACAGGGTTGTAAGATCTTCTAATAGGGATCATTATAAACTAGTGTAGTTATTTATGGGTGCTAATTCCCACCGGGGTTTTTACCTATTTGGTGTCCCCGTAACCAAATTGTTGAGTACTCTATTGTGTTATCTGAATGTGCATTTACTTTATATCAAATTACACTTAAGAAAGAGAAAATAATTAAATTGACTGATAACTGATTCACCCCCCCCCCCTCAGTTATCCTTAGGACTATTCCAACACATTAATCAATCCCTTTTGGAGTGAAAAACTCATAACCCATGGGCTATCACCATGTAACAGAGCTCTTTGGATCACCTTGAACACCAGTGGAAAAACTATAGGAGTCTACAATATCTATGCTCCTAATGATTATAGAGATGGGGAAAAACTTTGGGAATGACTGACTACCAACTATCCTGAGGCTGCATGGGCCTTTGTTGGGGAATTCAACATGATTGAAAGCATTTGGTTTAATTGGTGCAACAATCAGAGAAACAAATCCTGAATTTACTGCAAACTTGACAGAATCTATATTAATTTTCTTGACATTTGTTTGATCCATAACCAAGGACATTACCCCATTGGAGTCTCTCCTACTAGCATGTTTGATCACACACCCCTGATATCAGTGCTTGTATCACCCTCCAAAACATAGCAGACCAGACCAAGACTCTCCCTAAGAGACAACTCTTCAAAATCATTGCCTCCTTACTTGGAAATAATGATCACTTGGATGCATTGAGGATGGTGACTATCCTTTCTAAATTCCGGTCTACAAATTCCAAACCTATTACTAAATGGGATAAGATTTTTGAGGCATGGAGAACTACCTCTCAAACCATTGGAACTAAAGAAGCTAAAGATAGAAATTTTAAGTAGAAGAATCTCAATTCCATACTTATCAATATTGAAAAGGAGTTACAAGAAAATGGAGACAATGTGAGCTTGGAAAAATATTTGATTTATACTAAGCGACAACTGAGATCCATCCAACAGTATAAAATTCAGCAAAAAAAGATTAGAGCTAAGTCCAATTGGATTAAAGAAGGAGACAGAGGAACAAAATACTTCTTTAACATTATTAGAGAAAAACATACCAGAGAAGTTATTAGTGGTATACAAATAGAAGATGGATTTAGCAGTGATAGTAGTACTATTATGGATACATTTGTGGAATTTCATAAAAAAACTATTCCGTTATGAACACCATGAAGGAAACTTCCTCTGTATGGAAAAATACACTAGTATCATCCCAAGGAAAATAAATAAATAACAATATAGAAAGTTAACAAAGGAAATTTCCATTCAAGAAATTAAGGATGCCATTGGGGCTCTGGCCAATGGTAAATCCCCTTGAATTGATACCCTACCTGTTGAATTCTACAAAGCTAATAAAGAGTGGATCTCAGTTGAACTCTTTGATCTATACATATATGCCTTTGATATGGGGACTTTAGGGAGTAATGTCAATAGAGGATTAATTAAACTCCTCCCTAAAGAAGGAGACAAAAACCAAATTAAGAATTGGAGACCAATCACCCTTTTAAACATGTCATATTAAGTAATAGCTAAATTATTTTCTAAGAGGGTCTCTGAAGTCCTTAATGATATTATTTCAGTCACTCAAACATGTTTCATAAAGGGAAGGTATATTCTTGAAAATCTTATCACTAGTTGGGAGGCTATGCACTAGGCCAAGGAAAATAAACAGAATGCTTCTATGATACTTCTTGATTTTGAAAATGCATATGATAGGATTGAATGACACTTTGTACTCATTATGTTAGAGAAGCTGGGGTTTCCAAATTTCTTTTGCATATGGGTTAAATTTATATTCAAATATTCAAATATTTTTATTGAGGTGAATGGAAAACTCTCAAAACCCATTCCCCTTGCTAGATCCATTAGGCAAGGGTTCCCTCTTGCTCCTGCCCTCTATGTGATTGTTGTTGATGCACTATTCTATATCATGAAAGCCTCCAAGTTTGGACCTCCCATCAAATGTTTCTCCTTGCCTAATAACACTGCACTTTGCTTATGACACTGCACTTTTTGTTCATTGAACTATTTTCTTATGACACTGCACTCTTTCTGGACCTGTCAAAACAAAACTTTGACAGAGTGGTCACTAGAATCCAACTATTTTGTACAACTTCTGGAGATAAAATTTCTCCTCATAAATATTTTATCCTTGGATGGAATAACACCCCTCCTTCTTGGCTCAGTTTGAAAGGGTGGCAATGGTCTGGACCCAATTCTATTGTCAGATACTTGGGCATACCATTTGCCCATGATCCTTCTCTAAATGATATGTGGAATTGGATCTTTGGGAAAATTGAGAAGAAAAATTTGAAATGGAAAATCCACATGTTATCCTTAGTAGGTAGGGTGCAAGTGGTACAAAATGTATTGGAATCCCATGCTATATATTATGCTTCAACATGGTTGTTTAGCAACTACCAAAATAACAAGTTGGAAAAGATCCTTAGAGATGTTTTGTGGTTAGATGGCATTGGCAACATGAAAAGGCACAATGTCAAATGAGATTGGTGTTGCACCCCAAAATCACAGTGTGGATTGGGGATTAAAGATCTCAAAAAGAAAGGTATGGTCTTGGAATCCAAATGGTTCATCAAAGAAGTTACAGGAAATGAGCCTTGGAAAATACTTATTAGAAATAATGTTTCCAATGCCACCATTAAAAGAAGAAAATATTGCAACAATGTCCCCTTTATTGATATATTACTGGGGGACTTTTAGGTGAAGGTCTTAGGTTCTAAAGTCTTTTATGCATTGTGGAAAGCATGGGGACATGTTAGAACATTCCTTTGTTCTAGACATGCCATTGGGAAGAACCCTTACTATTTGGTTTTGGACAGATCTATATGGTGGGGATTAGACCTCAATAATAAACCTCTTACTCTTACACAGTGCTACTCTACCAAAAGTTGGCATAAAAAAGGCATCTCCTTCATTAGTGATATATAGGAGAATAGAAGAATACTCACCTGGGTAGGGTTGACCAGCGAGTTCAACATTCTTTCCTCTCAGAAAAAAACCTACAACCTCATTGCGAAATATGTGGGTAACTGGTTTCCTAACAAATGTATTTATGCTTCTCAGAACTTGGAACACATTAAGTGGATGGATGGCACTCTGTTTGGTAATTCCTCTTGCAATTTTTTATACTTGCTTCTTAATATTAATGATAGTATATTTGGTCATATCAACCAAGCATGGGGTCTGAATTGGTCTTTCAATAAATGGCATCTAGTATTTGAGTTTTTATGGCATGCTCATGTTGAACCTAAGAAGATTTTCTTTAAATGGATTTTTCTTTTGAAAAAACATGCTATTGGCTATTTTGTTTCCCAAGGTGTCAAAAATCTCATTTTTTGCTATGTTTGCAACTGTGTTGAAACTTATGAACATGATTTTTATTGTCAGTGGGCTGGTAAGATCTGGTCTATTTTTTTTGTAATAAAGTATGTTGAAATCATAAGCAAGGTATGTCTTGGCATGAAGTCTTGGCTATTTATGTTGATGCTTTTGATAGTAAAATTTTAAATTTTTTTTGGTTGACCTTCACCATTGAAGTCCTACGGCTCATTTGGAGATAGGGGAATGATAATATCTTCCAATCTAAGAAGAGGGACCTTACTAAGTTTAATCCAAAACTCACACATTTTTCCATCTTGAAACAGGTAACAGTGACTATACAAGTTTCTAAAGAAAGATTCCAGAGGTTGATAGATGAAGGGGCCATGATATTATTCCTAAAAGACATTCAAAGCTCCAATGCCATAAATTTTGTACTTGCTCATCTAGATGTCAATAGAAAAATGGAAATAGGTCTGGTATTGATGAGTTCAGCCCTACAAATCCACTGATGGGAGATAGAAGGATTAAAGAGACAACTTACAAGAATGGAAACACTCCAAGTAAAAGCAGTACAAAGAATAATAATGAGCAATGGGGAGCTGATGGGCACATACAAAGAAATGAAATTGATTGAGTTTGATTCACTAAGGATATAACAAAAAATTTGTATATGTCCAGCTAGGATGTAATTTTGTATAGATTTTTTGGCATCAAACCATATTTTGATTGTATACTCTAGAACATAGAACTTTAGATAGTAAATTCTATAGGTCTAGTACAGTTAGATTACTTCTTAGTTTTCTCATACTTGTAAACAGTTGATTCTATATTATTAATAGAAAAAAATATTTATATTATAACAATAATACCTAGGAGAGAGAGAGAGAGAGAGAGAGAGAGAGAGAGAGAGAGAGAGAGAGAGAGAATGAANGAAAAAAATATTTATATTATAACAATAATACCTAGGAGAGAGAGAGAGAGAGAGAGAGAGAGAGAGAGAGAGAGAGAGAGAGAGATTATGAAAATATAATATTAATATAAATATAAATATAATATTAATATTATAGAAATGAAATTGACAATAGTAATTAATAAGTAAAATAAATATTCAAAATAGCATGAAAATTAAAAAGTTCAAAATTACAAATGTTAAGATAAGCAAAATTTGAGTGGAGGATTTTGGATATCCGATAATATCGGATATCGAATTTGTTTTACTAGCATCCAAAAGCAAAAAAATGATTCTCTGGGTCCCTCAATCTGAGAACTACATTTTTTGCAAATAATTTTATGGGATTGTAGTTGTGGAAGACAAAAAATTACCTTTTTCACCCTTTTTGTTGGAATTTATCTATTATCAAAGGTTTTGCATCACCTTTTGGTCTCACCATGGGGAGTAGTAGTCGTCGAAAGCATAAACGAAAGAGGAAGCTCACAAATGAAGAATGAAGTGTATAGAGAAATGGATAGGATTGCCCATTAGAACAAGAGACAAGGTATGTTAAATATTAATGAAGATGAGGGCATAGGCCCACCCTTAAATGTGGTTTCAAGTGAAGAAGAACATGGATTTGAAATGATTTATGACACTAATATTGAAAATGAGAATGTATCGATTGTAGATGAAAATGTAGGATTTGAAAAAGAACATGTCGATGTGGACAATGGAAGTGTGGAAACTGGCAGTGAAAATCCACTCATTGAATATGAAGGATTTCACAATGATAATGGTGCACAAGAACCAAATCAAGGTTACACATCTCCAAATTATATGAGAAATGAAGTCCCTTGGGAGGAAGAAAGAAAAACTTCAAATTTGAGACCTACAAGAACAACAAAATCGTTACTTGAAATTGATGAGAACATAATAAGCAATTTTGATGGAAAGAGATTAGAAAGAACCGTTTGGTTGTGGGTTTCAAAAAAATTTGATCATTTTTTCAGCCACAAGACATTGGTTGAAAAATGTCAAATGTTTGTGCGGTTGCTAAAGATGTAGAAGATGAGACGTATACTAGTCAAATTGAAGATTAGTGTGAACAAGAAAAATGAGAGGAATTTTATTATTAAGAGAAATATTTTCAGTGCTCTTAATTCTATTCAGAAGGCTACTAAGGAAAAAGACAAGAGAGCCACTAGGAGGGTTATTACAACCTCCTTAGTAAGTCATCATTTGAGAAAGGCTCATTTGATGAGATAAAATTGTTGACTTGAACCTAAATCGTAAAATTTTGTATAGAGCACTTGCAAGAAGAGAAAGACTTGATGATCCTCTTCAAAATGATACATGGGCTTATGGTGGGAGACTTCTACATTGTGATAAGAAGATTACCGATGGTGTGAAGCATCAAATTGAACTATTTTGGCAATCTAACTCAAGAGTGTCACCAAATGTGAAGGATGTCTTGAAGTTGAGAATTGGAATTTGAGACCACACCCCGCATCCCAACAATTATTTTGAGGTAAGTCAAACAATGTTTCTCAAAACATTTTGTAAGACACATGCAAATATCACAAAGATATTATGAAACCTTCAAACATTTTTTTGTGTACCTCTTAAGATTAAAAATACTTATTGTTGCAAAAAACATGAGGATTTTTTAATGCACCATGAACTATTATGATCCATTTGTTCTACTTTGCATACTAGTGAAATGTTGAAGGAGTGTGGTGCAAGTTCTCTTCCAAAGTCATCAAGAGAATTTATAGATCATTTTTTATGTCCTAGAGATGATGGATGTTTATTTTATAGACAAGATTACTTAAATGATAAGTGCTTAGAGTGTGGTGGGTTAGTGAAGTTTATTTCATGTTTTCATGAGAGCTACAAAAATGATTTCAGAAAGACAATTATCCAAAAAAGGTTTATGAAGCCATTAAATATACATTGAAAAGTGGAGGTGAAGGCTCTAGATGTGAGTTGGTTACAAAAGAATGAAATATAGCTGATTTTATTTTAGATTTCAAGAAGAATCTTTTTTACATGTATGCAAGGCACAGTCATAGGTCTCAGTGGTTGGATCAACAATTCAGGATGTGTAAGGACACTTTCCCGATTGACACTATTATATCGGTCTTTTAATTTTTAGAGAACTATACATTGTAGCCAAAAAATGCTTTGAATTCTCAATATTAAAATTCTATTTAGGTTGCTATTTTTGTGCACATAACATATAGACATTCCCTTGATAGTACAGAAGATGACCAGAAGATAATCAAAGAATACCATTATTATATGAGCAATGATAGATCTCACTCTCACGAGTATGTCCAACATTTATTTATGAATTTTTTTGAGTGGGTGTGGGAAAATGATATTTCTATGGATAGACATCTCATTTGGTCAGATATCTGCACAGGTCAATTAAAAAATGCTAGTATATTTTATTGGTTGTGTATAATTCATGTAGAGAGAGGTGTACCTCATATTTGGAGGTTTTTGAGGTCGAACATGGAAAAGGGGAGCATGATGGAGAAGGTGCATGTATAAAGAGAGCTCTAGTTAATGAGAAATTGAGGATTTTAGGTGCAGAACTCCTTGATGCCCATTCTATTATTGTTTGGTGTACTTCAACATTGTCACAGGGGGGACTCTTGATTCCGTGGTGCCCAGATTATTTTGGTTGTTTGAGTTGGGCACAATATGAGATAGGTTGGATTGTCAAACAATGAAAGATTCTTCAAAATTGCATTCATTTTGAAGCTCAGATGCTAGTACATGCACCATTTGGACATGAGAGTTGGCTTGTTTTTTCTGAGGTGTCTTCAGTGTGATTGGGATCAGTGTGAGTCAAGTGAGTGGGTTGATATGCGGGTTCCAAATTATCTAAATCCTTTATCTGTCACACTCTCTGTAATAAATAATGACATGTCACTAGTACATTTAACCCCTATTTTTGACCCAAATTTTTAACGAGGCATTATATTTATTTGTCTTGGTCAGATTATAGAAGGAAAATTTTGATTTGTTTGAAAGTAATGCCCATGTTCATCAAAATTATGATGAACATGGGTGTTCATCGTAATTCAATGAACATGGGAATTACTTAAAAAATAAGGATTTCTATTCATTATGTTTCCTTACACACACACGGAGGGTACAAAGGGCGTTCAAAAGTTAGGGTACAAAGGGCACAAAGGGCATGGAGGGCACGAAAGGCACAAAGGGAACAAAGGTAATATCTACAATTTCTAGACTCTATCTGTGTCTTTCCATTAATTTGGAGTGTCTACATGCATCCCACAACATGTATTGGGAAGGTTCTTATCGATATTTGACATTAAAATTTAAAACTTATCAATATCAATTCTCCTTTTAGATATAAATGCCCACCTTTGTAACATAAGAGAGATTCATTGATCTAACATTTATATATTCATTACAAAACCTAATGTAAGTGTCAGTTGCAGTCATGTGATAAGAGCTCCTCAAAACTATAACAGTCATATAAAAGAATTCCTCAAAACTTAAAATCTCTGCAACACCTAGTCCTATGTTTCTTTGAAGCACCCAAAATGAAACAGCAAGCCGTCCATTGGACCACAACCTTAGAGTGTGTCAGATAAGGTAGGTCCCGTGAACATTTTGAGTAGAATTATTGTGCCCTTTCATTTGGAAAACTCTAGGAAGATGCAGAGAACACCCTATGGCTTTGTGCTAAGGTAGAGACAGGCCATAGTCATGCAAGTTCTAGGTTATTCATTCATAATTAATTCTCCTTGTTCATTTTTTTTGTTAACGTACTTCTATTCATAGTGAGGTATTTTAGTTTATAATTTTTATTGGTGTAGAAGCTTTCTCTGCTGACATGAAATGGCCTTTTAGTTTCCCTCTATGAGCCCACTGCCACATGGTCATTATAATCAAGAACTTTCAATTATTGTCATTTAATTATGAATAGAATGGGAGTAGAACCCTACTCCTTGTATGCTTATAAATAGAAATAAATTTTAAAAAAAATTTAAATATTTTAAACCATCTTTGTCGAAGAACCCTATTAGTCACAATTATGCATTTTTTTGAAGGGCCCTATACCTCATTTAATATTGTCTTCGTGGATAACAAAATACCCATCTAATTCAAATCTGTAGAAGTTTTAATACTACTAGAGAAGGGAAATTTCCTTCATGCACCATAGTGGTTTAAAATTAGTCCTTTGATATACAATTCTTTATTATTGCAATACCTTGATATTCCATTTGACAACTTAAATTTTTGGATCACATACTCAAGCATTGAAGTCAATCAAAATACAATTGCAAGCTCCTCTACCATTCATGTTGCAATTACGTAGATATAAATTGCTTCTGCCACTGAAAGCTTGAAAGGACAATTTTTTTTAATTGAAGTTTGGTTAATCTTTACTTCAATATTTACCTCTTGGAGGTAAATGCAATAAACATACCCTTTAATAATAGTCTATTATTAACTACTATGCAAAAATAAAGGCATGATAAGTTACGAGCATAAGGATCATTCTTCATTCCTAGTTCCATGAAATTGATAAAAGTTCTTTACTGGCCCACATGGCAAGAGGGTGGGTTTTGCACATGCCCAGAATGGTGTGAGATTACACTAACATATTATATTAAGTTTATGATGAAGTTAGAGCCACTTCATTCACCTATCTGAACAACATACAGACCACAAAATGAGATTTACCAAATATGGCCTTTTGGGATTAAATTTTCTAATTTCAACATCTAAGTTCGTATCTTCTAACAGCTTGAATCTGATATAAAAGAAATAATTATATTTATATTGTCACCAATCGTGTAGGACTCAAATTCATAAATATTAGAAAATAAAATTAGAGTATAAAGGTTCAACAAATGGTAGTAAATGATACTGCTGCCAAAGAATGTAGTTGGTCATTCAAAGGCTACTATAAATATTCAGTTTGCAGCACATAAGTTGTATTGAGAGATTGAATTGGCCTATATCACCTAGTAATTCTATATTCCTGCAAACATGACTGCATGCAAAGAGTCATCCCAATATGAAAACTCAGTTTAATATAGTATTTTTGAGCAACCTTCCCAAATTATCTTGCATTCAAATAATAAGATAATTTAGAGGAATCAGTGAAGGAAATGTGTCCTTTAGATATAAATTTTCACCTTGACTTTCTTCAGTAGATCTTTAGCTATTGTATTAGTTTTGAAAGGGTTGCGTACAAAAAATACAAAAAAATTTCTAACTCTAGGTCACTTGCAATATTTGGTTCAAAGCCTTGGAGAGAGATGGTTTGACATCAGTTGGATGCAATTCCCCTGCTGCATAATCTGTTGCTAAATCTTGCATAGTAGCATAGGTCCTGGTAAGAAGACACAATCAAAATTTGTCATATGACACATGCAAAAGCTTGAACACTTCTCCATAAAATAAAATATGAATACAGAGCATTATTTAGACACAACTGAGCTAAATAGAGACCAAATAGAGAGATACATCCAAAAAGAAAACATGTATATGCATAAGAAAAAAAATTGCAACAATGAATGAGAAGCAAATGACAAGCATGCAGGAAAATATGAACCAAAAATAAAAGTTGTGGGCAATCTGTAGGGTATCTGGTCACAAGAATACTTACTTGTTACCACCATTTTCCTCTGTGAGTTGTACTTCAAACTTTTTAAACCATGGAAAAATAATGTATTGAATGTACTCCAAGCATGGATTCCCTTCAACTACCTTTAGATGACAAAATGGTTTCTTTTAATCTTCACATTCACTTCTCCCTGGAAGAAAATTTGTATTAAATGTTGTATTTAATATAAATCCATAATTCTTACAGAAGAGATAAGCCATTTTTTTTTTACTTCCTCCAATTTCCTTTCAGCCTAGTTGTATATGTAACGTATCAAATCTTCCTATAACATTCATTTCTTTTCCACTTGAAGAGAGGCTTTAAAATACTTCGGCATTATCAAGTTGATTCATTTGAATCTGCAAGTTGTTTCCCATAATAGCCTTTGCATCTGAACAAGATGCAGAAGAAAAGGATCTGTAACACTTTCACAGTAAAATGGCTTGGAGGATCTGTGTGTCCTTATAAATTTTTTGATAGATTGTAATGAAAAGTACAAGTTATTAGTTAAAAGATTTACAGTTAGGAAATTATGTAGAAAAAATGAGTTATTAGTTAATTTCATGTTTTTATATTAGGTAAACTTTCTAGAATATAATGAGCCATTAGTTAAGTATTTACCATAAGGTGTTTGCGCATTTTAACTCAGGGATTTTTAAGATTTTAGTAATCAATTCTTTAGTAGTTCTTTGTTTATATGGAGAAAACTTTAATTACACCTAGAAAGGAGAAACACAATTAATATGTAATTACTAAGGCTAAGTTTCCCATTAGGTATTGTTTTGTTTACCCCAAGTTGGATACAACTATCTAGCATTGCCTTTGTTGAACTCAAAAAGAGAACTTATATAGTCACAAATAGTTGGTTCTAAATCCTTTGGCATCTTACTGTTAATTTTGCTTCCAGTTTAAAGTTTGCAAGCTTTAACTTATTGTGATTGTGCTGTAAATATTATCACCCATAATTTATGGATAATGGCTTGAATGCAGGTGTGGATTTCAAGTTGAAGTTTCTGACTGTAGGAGGGGAAATAATTAAGCTAACAATTTGAGACACAAGTTGGTATTTACTAAAAAAATATTACCCACTGTCATACCAGTAGCAAGATTTTTCTTGATCAGCATTTCATTGATCCTCATACATCTTTTATTGTTTCATAAGTTACAAACATAGTTTCTAGATGAGGATTTATTGTTAGAGGATCGGTCATAAATAAGAAGACAAAATACTTATTTCAAAGGGCTAGCTATAACAGTGATATTCATTAGTTAGATAAATAACAATGAATATATATAGAAAAATAGACAATATAGCACCATAACATCAAATGTATCAGACAATAACATCAAATGTATAAGCCAATTCTAAGAGGAGTCGGGAATGAAGGAATTAGTGCAATATAGAGTAAAAGTTTTGTAGCAGTGTAAATTCAGTCACAATAATATCCAAAAAATTGTTGATAAAGACACATGAAGTTGAAAGAGTTATAGTAGACCATCAAGAGGAATGTGAAAATGCTTAACAAAGAGAGGAATTTTTTTTCCAATGATAGCACACATCTAAGATATTGCAGTCCAAGATTATAAATAGTGATCTTGAATGGTAATGGACAATGGTTTCACAAAAAAGTGGTGATATCAAAAGATAAGGATAGAGATGCTAAAGTCTTGTGAACACAAAGCAAGATAAATCAAGAGAAAGATACAAGAAATTTCCATGACAACTAGAAAATCAAATAATTTGAATAGAGCAGATTTTCAAGAGTGATAAGACATCAAACACACAATAACATGACTATCCTAGAACACATATAAGAGCCCTCATACCAGTCAGATCTTTTCGCAGTAAACAATTAACTGCAAAACCTAAAGTAATGATCAACAACATCCAAAGAAATAGTCATGATGTGAAATGATAGTTATAATTTCAATGATCAAAATCATGAACAACAATATAGAATAATGAAAAAAATGTTTTTTCATATAAAATCTCACTATCATAATAGCCACAAGAGGTTGTTGAGACAGTTACAAGTATATAGAGGTTCACATCCATGGATTCCAAGAACAACTAAGAAGTGATTGACAATTTCATTCAATGTTGAAATTAGTGAGCAAGCGGAGGTATACTTCCATATTTGGAAACAAAAGCTATAGTCTTTGGAGGGCCATGTCTTTATGTTTTAAATGACTCACATGTTTCTTTTCAAAATGGTCATCTTCAAGAGACCATTATTACAAGGAAGGTCACTTGGTATTTAGCTTTATATTTTGAATGTGTGGAAAATAAGGGGAAATTGTTTTGCTTCTTTAATGTTTTTCTAGATATTAATGCAAGTTATTTGAAGGAATTTACGGAGATCATAAAATTTGTGTTAAGGTTAATTGATGGTATACTCTTCTTACATTGAATATGTCATTGTTTGGATATCTTATTTGATATCTATTGGGTGGTTTAAAAAAATTCTTGTGTACATTGATCTAGATTATTTCTCTTTGAACAAGTAGTACAATGATTTTTTAATGGTATGAATTTTATTAGCGTGGTGTAGAATCTTGAATCTTGAATTCTATATAGAATCTTGGTGTGGTGTTAAAATTTTTCTTGTTCCTTGATGAGTATACCTAGATCTCTACCTTGATTTCCTTTATAACATTTAATCTCAAAATGTCCTTAATTTTATCCTTATTTATTGATGTACCTTTAATGGCAAATGAGGATTCTTCCACTTAGTTACTAAGAACTAAGTTTTGATCTGACTTTCTATCTTGGTTGTTCAATTGCTTCTGATTACTTCAATTGATAACTCTATTCTGGCCTTTAGATAGATTAGAGAGTCATTTAAGACTTCCTCTCTAACCTTCTATTTTTATTGTTGTTTATCTTCTTTGGAAACTAGATATTATACAAATGTAGAGATATTGATTGTATTTAATTTATGAGTTAATAGGTTGTATTTTGCAACTTCTGATTCTTATTGGGGTTTTATCTACTGGGAATAATAATTGTCAATCAAGTTCAGCCAGTCTTGGACAACCACACCCAACAATCTGAAAAGATAGATTGCTAGATAGAAAATGTCCATACATAAACACACAGTTGATTCCCAAAACAATCTTTTGAATATTACCTCACATTATACATCTCTTGAAAGCTTTACACAAGAAAACAAAAGAACATGAGTGACTAGAGGCTTTTATTTGTAATTAATAAGAATAATCTCTATTTTCTTCAATGATCATAGTCAGCAATGCATCATTTGAAAATGAAAATGAATCAATTAAAAACATACACAATTGATTTCAAAAACAAGATTAACTTCAATTTTAATCTTAGAATTAGAAAGCCATGTATAAGATTATAAATAGTGTGAATTCCTTAGTGAGATGATTAAGATTTTTATTTTTTTTACGATACAAGAGACAGTTGTTTCTTAATTTCAATTTGATGTAATCCCTTGGTAACAGAATTGTCTCTAAGAACTGGTGTGCATCCACCATTAGTGACTTTCTCAGCATATGGGCTTGAACTCAAGAGTCTGAAAGGTATGGATTAATTTTTGACTAATTACTACAAACTTTCTGAGCTTCTACTCATTCAAGCATCATTACATCCTTTTTCTTCATTACATATAAGAGATCTGCTAAGATGCACTTAGAAAAGAGTAAATACAAAACACAGAACCATTCATGATATAAAAAGTATACCATCAACAATTCAAGATATAAAAAGCATACTATCAATAAAGGAGAGGGATTATTATAAAATATTATTTTTTGAACTAACCACAATATTGGGGAGACTACAAATTTTACATTAGCTAAAGAGTACATTAAAAATTCGTTCAAATCCAAGAAAGATCACTGCTTTCAATGCTTGTTGAGATATGACTATTGAATGAAGGATTTAAAGTTGATAGAAGCATCTGTTAGATATTAATGTGCGTATTGAGGATGAACAATTGATTGCATTTGTTGAAGTTGTTAGATTATAATCTCCAACAAATTACAAGTATGAAGATTATGTAGAAAAATGCATGTAATTTTTGAAGATCAATAACTAATTGTATAAACTGTCAGAATAGATAACAAAATAAAAAAAAAAAAAAAATTTAACTGGAACAAATATGAACAACTAAAAATTAAGAAGAAACTGACTATCACTCGTAAATTTTTGCAAGTAAGCAATCCCTAAATATTTCTTTGACATAGATATGAAATGATAGTGTCGTAAGGTTTAACAGGAAATTAAAAAAGTAAAGTGAGACAATAATGTAAATCATGGTGGGCTGAAAATTCTACTAATTTTAAGTTGGAAGTGAATGTTTCATGGAATATCCTTTGAAATATCAATAAAAATTTAGAAATATAGAAATAAATACATGGGAGTAGAACATTATAATATTTAATGACCAACCACTATTTTCAAAAGTCCTGGTGCTAATAAGGAGCCTACGAAGGCAGACTGGAATTGTCTTTAAGCATTTTTCAAGTGTCAAAGAAGCCATTGGCTCTGCATGCACTCTTTAAGCTAGACCCTCTTTCGTTAGCTGAAATGGAATGTATTTTTCCCTAATTATAAGTTGGGGCACATCATATGCATTAGAAGGATCTCAGAAAGTTTACATCAGTCACAAAAAAATATTCAAATTACTAATAAAAACAACAGTACAATGACAAAGAAAATAGAGTTCCAACATCATTTTAAATAGAAATATTGTATTTTATGAAATAGTCTCCAACATTTCTCATCGTAGCCTTCGTAGACACCAAATCTTTAGAATGACCTGCTAATAATAATAATTGCTTTTGGTTGTGAGTTTTTATATATTATATTTATTATAAGTAAATCTTTCTCTAGATGAAGGGTCCGCCTCCAAATCTTGCTCTGGTAAATGTCTTGAATAATCTAATTCTTTAGCTACTCCAATCGTTGATGATGAGCCTACTTCAAGATGGGATCAAGGGCTGACTCCACAAATTTAAGGGTCTACAATTTTAAGTGTCTACAAATTTAAGGGTCTACAATTGAAACTCCTCATTGTCTCATGTCTTACTTATGTGTATATTCACCACCAAACCTTTCTCACAACAATCACATTATCTCCAACAATGTCGAAATGGATATTTTATATTTTTATTTTATTTTCTTACCATTCCTATCAAATATGAATCATGCTTAGATTAAATGTATAATTTTTTGCAGTCAAAATCTATTTAATGGATTTTTGCTTGATTTTATACAAGATAGTACTAATGCTACTATGTTTATATTTGATGGATTACAACGTTAATATCTTAATTCAGAGTATGGGAGACAAGTTTTTGGTATCATTATAGCTTGAATATTTTCCTATTAAGAAAGACCATGTCTGACAATATGAACCTGGAACAAAATTACTAATTTTAAAAGAAAAGGTGATGGAAAATGTTATTGTCCCTGCAAAAATTGCAAGGGCTTAAAGACTCGAAGACTTCTAGTCAAAACAACTGAGAAACATTGTAGAGAGAAAGGTCACATTAAAGGGGGGCATGATTTTCATCTATTGGTAAGTATTTCAATATATTGTTATAATAATTTATATACATAAGAAATAAATTGATGATGAGATCATGGTCGTGGTTAATTTAATGTCATTATTTTGATATAGGTTAAGCACCCTAGGTTACATGTTATGGATCGTAACAATCCAAAGAATTTGAATTTCCATGTGGAGGAACATGGAGGTGTTAATATCCAAGGAGAAGATAATGATTCCATGGAAGAAGATGATCTTGCGATAGAGAACATAATTGAAGATGATGGTATTGTTGTAGCTGATCATTTGCCAAAGAATATGATTGAAGATGATAGTACTGCTGCAACTGATCACGATGATGAAGATGAACTTGATATACCTATACTTGAGAAGGCATGTGAGTCCCTATAAGAAAGCTCCCAAACAAATCTTTTGTGCACTGTATTTTTGTTGGTGAACTTCAAGATTTTGAATGGTTTAATCAACATAGAAATGTCACGAATGTTAAGGTATGTCATATATGTCATCTTTTTCACCTATTTTAGTCATAATTTCCTTATTGTTAATAGAGGGTGAATCATGCATGATAATTATATATTTTTTGTAGGTTGATAGGTGAGTGTTTGTTACCACCATCAAACATTCTACCTCACTCGTACTGGGAACTATCTGCCATTATGAAAGATATTGGGATGGAGTATCAAACAATACATGCATGTCCTAATGACCATATTATATATCATAAACAACATGAATTTGAAACAAAATGCCCTGATTGTCATATTAGTAGATATCAAACAAATCAAATAACAAAAAAGGTGCCTCGCAAGGTTCTCCGGTATATTCCCATTATTCCACTTCTACAATGATTATTCAGGTGCACTACCTTGGCACAATTTATGGATTACCATGCACAAAATAGAAGTTGAGATGACATTATGCGAATGGTTCTACATTTAATAAAATAGAGGAAACTTGGCCACACTTTAAATAAGAACCTCGTAATCTCAAGCTTTAATTGGCAGCAGACGATGTCAATCCATTTGGAGAGATGAGATCTGTTTACTCGGTGTGGCTTGTTTTTGTTATCAACAATAACATTCCTCCATGGATGTCCATAAAGAGGGAGCACATAATGTTGGAAATGATTGTTCTAGGTATTTTTTCATTCAATAGTCATCTAAATTTATTCATAAATACCACATCAAAATGATAATAATTATGTAATGTTTATGTTCATTCAACCAGGTAAGTACCAAGTTAAAGATATGAATGTATATATTGAGCCCCTTATCGATGAGTTGTTGGATTTATGGAATGGGGTCACTATGTATGACATCTCTAGACCAATAGGACAAATACAGTCTCAATTCCATGCAACTATTGTATGAACAATACATGATGCCCCTAGGCTAACACATTTTTGTTGTATGTTCTCTTGTCATTACCTCTTTTTTGGTATGTTATAGTGCTGACACATATTTGTTGTATGTCTAAGTTTGCGCATGATAATTGTAATTATCAAAATCAAAATATTCAATCCAATTATACATGATCTTGTAGGTCTTCAGATAAAGGGAAAATTTGCATGTCCAGTTTGTGGTTCAAAGATGAAATCTCATCATTCAAAAAGTTTAGGAAATCAGGTGTTCGATGAGTATAGGCACTTTCTCCACATAAATCATAAGTATCAAATTACTGAAAAACATCTTTTCAATGGGAAAGAAGAGACTGCATCAAAGCCCACCATACGTACAAGGTGAAACATCATATGTTAACTAATCCTATCCCACTGCTTTGATTTCATATAATTGCTATACTATTTTTTCTTTCATTGATTTATTGTACTATATTCAAGGTATGCAACTTCAATTAATTTTTTTAGCCAACAACTTTGTTTTTTCTTAAAAGGTGAAACTTACAGGATAAAAAATTAAAATATTAGCTCATGAAATATTTAGAGGAGCTCTTTGGAAGTAATATTTTTACAATGACAATGTTCTTCAGAGAGCTTGTAAACATCTAAAGACTGTGAGGGATGCATACAGAAGGAATCTAGTGAGAAACCCAAAGTATGAGTGTCCTCCTGTGATTCCAGAGAAGATGTGGAAGGAATTAATTTTGGATGCAAAGTAGAAAGTGCAAAGCCAAAGAGGAGTTGCACCAGTAAACGACAATAGAAGGTATACGATAGTATTAAGTAGAACGTAATTATGCACTAATTAGTGATCTTTATATTTATATAATCTAATATGTTTTGAAATTTTCATAGACTGCAAGACACATCAAAAGATACAAAGGCCAGAATAGAAAATATTGGTCAACACAAACTTGTCTTAGGTGGTTATCTAAAACTTCAAGCAAGAATTGTAAGTAGCAGTAAATGAAATTTTGAATCAATTTTTTTATAAATTGTAAACAATTTTGTTTAATCAAACAATACCTGCAGAATTGAAGATATTAAGCCAAAAATCTAGGCCTCAGATTTTAATGTAGAGCCCATGGAAGAAGACATAAAGATTAGCTTAAAGGAAGGCTATAAAACCATGGTTGAACACCTACACCAAAGCCAATAGTCTCCTGCATCGGTTCACACACAGGTAAGTAGGCCAACTGAAAATGATTTCAAATTGAATACTTGAGAGATAATCTATTTGAAGTTTATTTAACCTCTTTAACGTATGACATGGAAATGCAGCCTTCTAATCCTAGCACAAAACCTCCACATGATGAAGACCTTGATGTGCATCATAGTGATGAAGGTATTCATTTGCTATTGAACATTAATTGTGTAATTTTTAATACAAGTTAATATTTTAAATTAAAATTGATGTAACCTTTCTTGTGTACATTTTAGAGCATGTAGAACGCCATGGTGAACAAGTGGAGGATGATCCAAGTGTTCACCATATTCGAGATGATGTGCCATTGTTAGGTAAAGAAAATCTTTGTTATGTTTTTTTTAAATTTTTTTGATCAATTGTTATCTTCTTTTAATTAATGAAATACTTGTAACACTAATATAAAATGTTGTGCATCTAACCCATTTATTTGTTATTATAGTGGACCCCCCTTTGGCACACCAGCGTCCTCTTATGTTACACATGAGGAGGCATATATTGGGTTCACAATAATAAGAGGAGGGGAATGACGAAGATCTTGAAGCCCTGCTTAGCCATTTCATGCAAATACCAATTAAGAAACCAAAAAAGAAAAGATTGGAATAAACCTTTTTTGATAATATGTTGACGTTGTTTTAATGAATGTAATTTTGTGCTACTAAATGTTGATGAATTATTGATGAATGTCCAATTTTTAATTAATTTTAGGTTTATTGAATGTTATGTTATTATAACGATTGAATGTTATATTTCATAAATGGATGAATGAATGCTAGATGTTAATGGGAAATTTAGAGTGATGTTAGGGGGGGGTGGGGCCAAATGATCTTCCACCTTCATGTGGTTGGCCTTGTTAAGTAGAGAATATTAAACTATTCTCAAAACCAAGTGAGATCGAGTAAACTGATCCTATAACCCATAAACATCCCCTTCCTCCTTGAGCAATTCAACAAAGTACGCATTCTACAATAAACATCCCCTACCTCCTTGAGCACTTCAACAAAGTAAGCACTCTACAATAAATTTATAGGAACAATGAAACATTCCTAATCATCTCCTATGTAAGACTGTGAGACAACCTTAAGGAGCTACTTTACTCTTTCCTAGCTATGGCAAATCAAAGGGTTCAATTCCATCTAGACTGTTATAGGAGATCAACCAACTTAGCAATATCATTGTCTTCCTCATTGTCCATAAGAATATAATTAATTAGTCACTCCTCCTCTGAGTAGGCAATAGTGTGAGACAACTATTTCAAAAAGAGAAGGCTCTACTCCATATCACCCCACCTAGCTTCCAAGAGACCTTATTAATGAGTTCTTTTTAACCACCCCAACATGAAAATTGATCAAATATTAATTTTACGGTAGAGGCACCATAATATTATTGTCCACATTATCCAGAACTGCAGCTATCTCCCCCAAGAATGCATGTTTGAACAAAATTTGACAAATTTTTTTGGCTTTTTTTGGCTTTATCATCTTGAGTTTGACATCTAGATCAATTAAGGCACTTGTTCCTTGTAGCTTGTGAATTAAGAAAAATTCTAACTTGTTTCTAGAATTTTTTTTGTTTTGATAAAATGTAATTATGATTTTTAATGCTTGGAAATTTTCTTGTTATTTTTGTGGTCCATTTTGTTGTTTTTTAGCAATGAGCTCTCCTATTCAATTACAATATCAAGGCTTACAAAGCTTGCTCCTAGTTTGTAATTTTTGAGAAATCAATAAAATCTTGTTTCAATCAAATAGTGCAATAAATCAACAAAATGTTACCCAATGTGGAACCCTCTTAACTTCCAAACCCCTACCATACTTATTCACCAAAACCTTGTGAAAAAATATAGGAGCCTTGTTTGATTGTGCCAATATTCTGACCCAAAACTACATCTAATATTATATAGGCTATAAGGGAGATTCTACAATATAAATGCTAGAAATTGCAATAAAATTTGTGAGCTTTCAGCTCCATTTAAAGGTTTTATCTCCAAGATTTGTGGGTAATATGTTGATTTTTGAATTGTGTTATGTTTTAATGGACGTGGTAAGTTTATTTTTTTAAGAAGATATTGTTGATAAAATGTTGGTGTCATTTATAGTAAGGTAATGGTCACATTAAGAGTCAACAACATTAGTATTCTCAAAAGCAAAGATTTAGAGCCAATGAATAAAATAATAATTTCACCTTTCAGTTATAATGTTGAAGGATTTGTTATTTAAGACTGTCAAATTAGTTGTCATTGTTTAAAATCTTTGCCAAAATTTCTCATGTTGTGCCACAAAATTCTAGTCTCCTTTCATACTCTTCATTCAAAAGAATCATCTCTCCTCAATTCATGGAAAAAAAGAATTTATTACAACAATTGTAGCTCCTTCCAAAATATTGTTCTAAGAGTGTCTCGTGAGACTAAATATTCAGCTTTCTCCTATAGTTTTTCATCATATCACAATTAATATTTTTGGGTGCTATTTTATAATTGGTCATTGGATTTTTTCTATTTTCTAATTGGTCACTGGTTCTATTTATTACAAAGGGAGTATGTTGTAATTAATTGGGCTAACCATTATTTTGCATGACAATGAGTGGAAATTTGGTTAAGAATATAATTTCTCTTCTTGTAAAGACTCAAAATGTATGTTTTTCCAATATTTGGATAGTATAATTCTTGTTGGATAAGTTGTAAATAGAAAATTCATGTTTATATGAGATTTTTGGGAGTGGTAGTGGATTACCTTTAATGTATTTCATGTACACTAATTAGTTTGTAGTAATGTGGAAGATGGGGTTCCATGCTTGTAGAATTATAACTTTACAACTTCCATTTATGTTTATTTTTGGCTCTAAAGTCAGTACAATATACATGTTCTATTCTAGTGCAAATTTTATAGTAACCAATATCTCTTTAATAATCTTTAAGGATAAGAAAACCAATGGAGAGATAGCTTCAAGCATCGAGTGTTACATAAAATACAACCATGGTTCTACAATGGATCTTGATGGTTTAAATTATATCACAAATCTTATTGAGAAGGTATGCAATGTTACACTTGAGGACCATTGTGCTTTTATCACTGGAATTTTTGACCTCCATTGGTCTACATGGTCTACTATTTTTTATTTACTCTTACTAAAGGATTTTTTCATTAAGACACTAAGATTAATAAAAGAGCTAGTAACTTATGGTGACCAACATGATCCATCAATTTTTGAGTAAGATGTTTTAATAAAATTTATCTATTTCCAACTTTTGATTTTCTTTTGGTGGATATTTTTGGCATACAAATCTTTGACATTTTTTTTAATGAAATTCCAGTTTTGGCATTTACTGCATGCAAATTCTTTATGGAGAAGAAAGTAATGTCATAGTTCCTTTGTGTTCTAAAGATCAATAAAATAGAGAGCATAGTTGTACAGTTACCGCAGTCACTAAGCATCATGATTTATAATTTGTAGGGTGAGAAGACAATTTTTAAGTTAAAATTGAGAGGCTTTCTCAAGGAATATATTTTTATTCATATCTTTTGAAACTATTTTCTAAAGTAAGCTATGTGTGGAAAACCTTTGAATGTTCTTTTAAAGCATAATTTGTAAATCTATGCAGATTATTGTTCACCAATGGGAATGCTAAAAATCTCATCCTATATCTGTTTAACTTTGACATTGATGAGCTACTTAACTACTATATATACTTTTTGAGGTATGAAACCTGGTTATGGTTATTGTAGATCTTTTGTTATATATTCTCCATTTATTAAAAAGGGAGTATGTTGCAATTAATTGGGCTAACCATTATTTTGCAGGACAGTGAGTGGAAATTTGGTTAAGAATATAATTTCTCTTCTTGTAAAGACTCAAAATGTATGTTTTTCTAATATTTGGATAGTATAATTCTTATGGGATAAGTTGTAGATAGAAAATTCATGTTTATATGAGATTTTTGGGAGTGGTAGTGGATTACCTTTAATGTATTTCATGTACGCTATTTATTTTTTAGTAATATGGAAGGTGGGATTCCATGCTTGTAGAATTTCAACTTTACAACTTCCATTTATGTTTATTATTGACTCTAAAGTCAATACAATATACATGCTCTATTCTAGTGCAAATTTTATAGTAACTAATATCTCTTTAATAATCTTGAAGGATGAGAAAACACATGGAGAGATAGCTTCAAGCATCGAGTGTTATATAAAAGACAACCATGGTTCTACAATGGATCTTGATGCTTTAAATTAAATCACAAATTTCTTGTTTATCTCGACACAACTTCAAAAAAGAATGAGAGACACTAACATGACTTCGAGCATTGGATGCCCAAAGATAGGAAGAGAGAAATACAAACGGATATTGTCTCTCTCTTCCTATCTTTTGGGCATCCAAAGCTTCATGTCATAATTGACATCATCAAATCGGTTGACAACTTTACTATTTTGTCTTCAACAAAATTGTCGGAAGAAGGCATCTATGAGTGGTTTGGCTATATTTGAGTCTTATAACCTGTCTTATTCTATTAAAATCTTAGGATTTTATTGGATATGTTTTTGAGTCTTATAACCCCTCAATGTTATATTTTGACATCATGGATTCACATAGTCTTCTATTAATGCTTCCATAATTGGTTTTGACATGTTTAAACAATTTATGAAAAGCAAATCCTTTACTCATTAATATATTTATGTAATATTAGAAATTTTTGATATTTAAGCGCAATCTTATGTTCAACATGATTTCTATGCTCAAAGGTCACCCTATGCCCGTGACACCATGAGCATGTTTCTTGTAGTCAAATGTACATGAAAATTATTCAAATTTATTTTTTCCTAATATGTCACCACAAGACTCTTGTCATCATGGAAAGTATTTTAAGAATGAAGATAGAGGAAAAGATATAGCGCTTGTTCATTGATTCAAAATCAATATTGTTTATACATATTGGATCCAAGTGATATTGTATTCAAAGGGAATATAGAAAGACTAGATCATTTTCCTAAGTTCAAAATCAAACTTGTGAGTGTTATTAATTTAGTAGAACAATGCCTTGATCACCCACAATAAAGAATAAGATGTTTCTATATTGCTTCAAGTCTTCAAGTATTTCATATGTTGAATTGGTGGCAGATATCCTTCAAACCTGTATCTTATATGTCGAGGATGAAGATTTTTTACTGATATGTATTGTATCCCTTAGATATCTATTTGCAACAAAGAATATGCTATAAAACATTAATTGCTCTGCCATTGTGAAAATTTTATTTTTTTTGTAAAAAAAGCAGTTTGTCATTTATTTTGACCTTTCTAACAGTTAGATACAACGAGGATTCTATATGAACAATGAATATATTGACGAATGGTAGTTGAAAATGATGGACTATAACTGATTGAATGTTTGAAGATGTTAAGTTGATGATCATGCAAGGTATTAAAATCAGTTAATGTATTGTATTGTCATTGATGTCAACTTGATATAATCTATATGGTCATGGACATACTACCAAAGACTTCAAAGAACCGATGAATCAAAGGCTATGCTTTCAGTAATGCATATAAGTCAAGTATTCACTAAGTGACTGTATACACCGAAAGAGTGCACACCGACAGTCAGAGTAAAAGATAAAAGTCTCAGTGATACCCGACCAGCAAGTGCACAGCATTACCAATGAGTAAAGTCACAGTGTAGCCCGATGAGAAAAACACAGTGTAACCCAAAAAATAGAATTATAGTGTTGCCTGAAGGAAAAGAAAATGAAGTAGATTCTAATGACAATTGAAGTCACACCAACTAAATAGTCAGTTATCATCAATGACTAACTAAAGTGTTGATTGATAGAACAAAGAGTTCAGAAATGACAAAATGCTTAGTTGTCAAGAGATATAAATAGACTTAACTAGTACTTATCATTATTTTAATTGACCAGATAAAACCGAGGATAAGTGATTGATTTAAATTTGATTTGTCTAGTTGTCAAGATCTCTTTGAGATAAAATTGGAGTTTTTCTTTAAATCTAATTGGCGAGAATTGTGGATCATGCCCAGAATCAAGAAAGTCAAGAAACAGTGAAACATGTCTATAAAGAGACAAACCCAATTCATTATGAATTGTGTGGGGTGAAGAGAAAAGAGGGAAGATGCTAAAGAGATTCTAAAGGAGAAGAAATTCTTCATTCAAACCTGATCAACAAGCTGAGGAAAGAACTAGATTCTGTAGACACCAACGGACAGTGAGACAACATCATAGAGCAGAACAATGTGGAGAAAAGGTATAGAATTGATTATATTGATAAGAGAGGTAATGCACTTACAATAAATCTGAAAATATGCAATTCAATTTGTATGTGTTAATAGGTCATTAATGTTTTAGTTTAACCATTGAAGCATCAAGTCTCTTAACTGAGTAGGAGTTAAAAGTCTTTTGTAATTGAGATACATCCCAAGGAGTATCAAAAAGTTTGATCATAGAAAGTAGCATTGGATATGCCGGATACCTATTGACAGGCCAAGTGAGTGTTTGATCAAGGATGGTAGCATTAGATGTCAGATACTATGTGACAAACTATCTTTTAAATCCTATAACAAGGTCACACCTAATAGTGTGTTTGTAACCTTTAACAAGTTTGGCTCTTAACCGAGCTCACTTCAAAAGAGTGAAAATTTGGGGTACCAGTCCTAGTGGTTTTTCCCTTAACAGGGTTTCCACATTAAAAATCCATGTTTTATGTATTAATGTTTCATTACTTTACTGCTTTACATTTCACATATGCAATTCTGGATTGATCGGTATACTCTAGCTATTTACTGTGTTTCAATAAATAAAAGACTGCTTATCTGTAAACATACAGAAGACAGATTTACAAAGCATTCTAACAAGTAGTAAATTATTATAAGTATTTCAAGGCATGCATCTTGTAGGACTGATTATAACTGAAAGCTTAAAAGTGGTAATAATTTTTAAGGGTTGATTTAAGGATTAATTTTTGAGGCCACTGATTCACCCCCGCCCCCCCTCTCAATTATTACTAACAATTGGTATCAGAGCTTGTGTGCTTAAAAAGGAAGGTTTCAAGACCTAAGCTAAAGATCACAAGATGAACAGACGAGATGTGCCCAAGTTGAACAAAGACAATTTTGCTTCATGGCAGAGCAGAATAAGACTCCACTTATCAGGTATTGGAAATG